>DWAN01000452.1:0-23920 GCA_018230445.1 Heliconius hewitsoni | reverse complement strand
CCTCGAGTGGGGATTGAACCCACAACCAGTTGATTTTACAGTCACACTTTGTGCCACTGCGCCACGACTAGCCACAAAAAAAATTGTATTATAATATATCTCAGTAGTAGTTAATATTTATATAGATAGGTAGATAGGTACGATATAATAAAAAAAATATCAGAAAGCGTGTACTTTTCTGACAAGGGAAATTAATATCATATATTTTTTATTATTATAAAAATCCAGAACGTTCGTTGTATACGATGACAATTAAATAAAAAAATAATATTTAAATTTAAAAATCTTTGGTAATATAATAATTATGAACAAAATATTCAAACCCACGTATAGTGATTATTCACTACGCGTGAGTTTGAATATTTTGTTATCTACTTATATACTTAGGTTATCCTAAGGATACATTCCAACTCATAAATTATACAATTAAATGGCAGTAAATAATAAAATGAAAGCTATTTACGAAGGACATTATGGTGAAGTGGAACAATGTCCGTGAAACAATGTAAACGCGATGGTTGTAGATTTAGTGGAGACCATAATTTTTTTTATTATCTATTTCTAGGTTTCTTCCTCTTGTGTAGCTGGGACATGCTGAGCATACAATTATTTTCGTTTACGTCTTCTGAAACGACAAAAGGCGGCGTTAAGTTCCACCAGCTGACTTTCACTTTAACTTATAATACAACTTTCTAAAGTATTTTACAAGTTATAGATTGAGAGGAAAAATTGACATATCATAAAAGAAAACAAGAGAACCTACGCAGAGTGGTTCCGGCCTGCTCTGCTCACAGGGCTATAGGAGTAATATGTATAACTAAAATATAATAAATCGTAGAAGAAGAAGAAATAGAAAGTCTATAATAAAATAGATCTATTTATATTTCCCATTTTCCGGCCGTCCTCCGTCTTCCGTCCGAAGTGTTATGGTAACAAGATAAACCTTGTTATCATAACGAAGAATAAATTAAAATAGTAATATTACTAAAACCCGATAGGTTGTGGATTTGATTCCAACTCGAGGAAATGACATATTTATATAAATATGTCATTTCCTCGAATTGGAATCAAATCCACAACCTATCGGGTTTTAGTCCCAAGCTTGTTGTTCATACTAGACTAATACTGTATTTCCCGTAATATATATATTTCTCGTCAACTGATCTCTAAAATGATTTCTTTTTATGACAAAAATACATGTCAAATATCAGTAAAGAAATTATATGATAACAACGTATTTTTTTATATAAAAAAATACAATAAGAGAGGGACGTTTTAAATGTTTGTATGAAGTATGTAATTTACATTGATTTGTTAGGACAGGTGTCTATCGTACTATAATAGTTACCCCACAATTACTTAAGAAACTACTGTTTGAGAAACATTAGGATATATATACATACTGTAGTACAAAAAATTGTATGTATGTTTAATTTAAAAAAAGAGCTTTACTCTATTTTCGCGTAGCCTTGTAGACAGATTTTGGTCTACGTCTAAAATTTTATACATTTTTATATGGTTAATATATATTTTAAGCATTTTCTTTACCATTTTAGGATAACTATAATCAATAAAGTTGACCAAAGGTCGTTTTAAATAAATATATGTTTATAATTCCATGTAAAAGAAATGCTTATAAAATCATATTATGATCGTCGTAATTTGTGTCTTATAAAACTAGAGAGACTTTCCTAAAAGTTTTTTATGTTTTTTTTTTATCACGATCACGATCCATAAGACAAAAAAAAATGTTTGTTGCATACTATTATTAACATCAAAATCCACGAGTATTACTTGTATTGTATTGAAGATTTATATAAATTCTTTCATTTCTAAACAGTTACTTATATTGGAGTGTTGCTTTTTTTGCATTAACTGTATAAAATGGTATTTTCAAGCCTAGAGGATCCAAAATATCCTTTACTTGGGCCTACTTTATGGGGTTTACAGACATGGGGCATGTGGCAACCCAATAAAGGGAAAGCTAAAATTGCTTATAATACTATTCACATTTTTGCTATTATATTTGTAATGAGTCAATATGTCGAACTTTGGTACATCAGGTCTAATTTAGAGATGGCTCTAAGGAATCTCTCGGTGACCATGCTGAGCACAGTATGCGTTATCAAAGCAACAACGTTTATTTTGTGGCAAAAATCTTGGAGAAACATTTTTGAATTTGTATCATTTGTTGAAAAACAGCAACTAAACAAGCAAAGTAATAAAACAAAACGGATTATCAATGAATATACTAAATATTCAAGAACAGTGACGTATTTTTATTGGTGCTTGGTCACTGCTACTGTATTTACCGTAATTTTGGCTCCTTTAGTTCTTTATTTCTCTTCTTTACAACGGAGAGAACAGATAAGGAATGGTACAATTGCATATCCTGAAATAATGAGTTCTTGGACACCTTTTGACAAAACTCAAGGTTTTGGATATTGGATACTAGTCTTGTTCCAATCTCTAATTTGCTTCTACGGGGGAGGTATAGTGGCTACATATGATTCGAACGCTGTTGTCTTAATGTCATTTTTTGCTGGACAGTTTGAATTTTTGAGAGAAAAATGTGCGGATCTTTTTGGAAATGGAGAAGAATTTATCTGTTATCATACTGCAGTCAAGAGAATCAAGGAATGTCATCACCATCATGTACTTTTAGTAAAGTGAGGAGATGCTTAAAGAAAATACTTCGCCCAGATATAATTCTTTAGTTATTTCTTAATGTTGATCTTTTTTATTCACAGGTACTCTAAAATTTTAAATTCACTTCTTTCACCTGTAATGTTTTTGTATGTCATTATTTGCTCGCTCATGATCTGTGCAAGCGCAGTCCAACTAACTACGGTATGTAATTTAAAACGAGTTTTCCATAATTTTTAATTAGTTTAAGTAGAAAAATTATAACTTTAGTAAATAATTCAAATAAGCAATAAGAAATTTAATTATTCCTCTGCTGGTAACGAGACAAAGCGCAGCTTCAAGATCCTCCACTCAACACATGATGCTTCGAGAATTCGGCGGAAAGTGGGGAACGGAAGTGTCTTAACCACCTTAGGTTCCCAGGTTCCCTTTGCCTGCCTTGCTATGTATGGAATATAATTTATTTTTCCCTGAGTAGATATCTAACCCACAATGATACTATTAAATGCAACTACGCAATATCGGTCTCTAGAACTCTTAACAAACTTTTTCTACGCCTCATGTAGGCGTCCCTTTTTATATTACTTGTGTATATAACGAACAAAGAAAAATGCTATTTATTTTAATGCAAAGCAGATTCCTGAGGATTTTTCAAATGCTTCCTTAATTATTTATTTACTTTTAACTATTTATTTTTGTTTCTATGTTTTTTAATTCCTTTGAGACTAGAATTAAAGAATTGTATTTTTATTATAGTAATAAAAAAGTAGCTTCACATTTTCACTGACTGAAAACAAGATGAAGCGCGGTGGTATAATTGAGACGTAAAGTGAGTGAGAGATTATAGAGATAAAAATTATGTAGTTATTTGAATTATATGTAAGACAAGTGAGCGCGCGCGGCTTCGCCCGCTTATTTGCACCCTTAGGGGTGAATTCTAAGAAAACCACGACTTTTTTTCACTTGGCATACTCTACCTACCCTACTAAAAGCGGGATACAGTAAGAAACTAAACAATGTTTTATAACTTAAAGAACGTACACTGCATTTTAATGATCCTACGTTTAGTAAATGTGACTTTTAGTTGACACCCTTATATTAAAAGGAAAAAGATCTTTGTTTAGCTTCACGCTGTATTCCGCACATAGAGGGGTAGGTTCTAGGGGTTATGTCATAGGTAACCGGGAAACCTAGTGCTGTGATACTCCATTATCCAACAGGGTATTTCCGATCAGATCTTTCCACTGAATTCATGAGGTGTTGTGTGTTGAGTGGCGGAACTCAAAGTCGCGATTTGTCTCGTTTTTTGCCAGCGCAAAAATGAAAACATTAAATATTTCATTTCCCCGAATAGGAATCAAACCCACATGTTAATGCACGTGCCCTCAAAACTTACAACCAATTATCAAGTAGTTACCTACCTACATGAAAAAAATCTTTACTAATTTTTATTACATAAAAAAAAATACAAATTATAATTTTTATTTTTATTTTTATCATCTTCATACTGTATCCCATTCACAGCAGGGTGGGCAGAGGGAACCTATTGTTAAGGTTCTCTGTTCCCCACTTTCCGCAATTTTTGCATTTTTCGAGATATTGCGTGTTGAGTGGCGTAACTCAACGCCGGGCTTTTTGCCTTGGTGCCAGAGTGAAAAAGATAAAATATTAATAAATTATAATTCATTCCCTCGAGAGGAATTCGAACCCACAAGCATCGCGTTTCAGTCACACCCATGTGCCTTGCAAATGAAAAATGTCCGAATGAATAGCAGCACGAAATATTATTCTTGTATCATTTTTATAGGAAGGCACGACTACAATGCAACAAGTTTGGATAGCTGAATATCTCGTTGCCCTCGTTGCTCAGCTTTTTTTATATTGTTGGCACAGCAACAAAGTTTTGTATATGGTATATATTTTTTTATAATTAACTTGAAATGTACTTAAATGAAAACATATAAAAAAATGAACGTAGCGGGATTTGAACCCGCGCCTCTCGGAAATCGTCCACGTCCACCGGTTCGGACGGTTCTCAAGAGTTTTCTTTTCTAAATGTGGAATAACACTTTAAAATAATAAAAATAACTTGAGACAGTTAAACGAGTTGCTTTAAAAAAATATTCTTAAGAGCTCTAGATAAACTTGTATTAAATTTCACGCTCAATCCAACATACTCGTATAGCAGGGTAGAGACTTCAAGTTAACCCGTTTTCCCTTATAGGTATGTTCCGTGTGCTGCAAATTAACAAAATTTTTATTATTTAATTTAATATTTTGAAGAACGATTCGTTATAATTCGGCAACGATTGACTCTAGGTTCTCTCCCACTATGCTGCTATGCCAACTATGGAAGCGTTAAGCTGATATCTGATTGTTTTATAGTATATTTTATAAATAAGATAAGTATATTAAAAAATATGTTAACTTTCTTTACAAATTTCCTATTTTTTCTTTTTCTTTAATTTTACTTTATTTCTTTGTAACAGCTATTTACACACAATTTTATTTATTTACTATTCTGTTTTTGTTTCGTGTTCTAATAAAATTATTATTTTGAAAACTAGTTTCATCCAGTTTAATAAAATAAATATTGTGTAGGACCAAATACTTTATATTGATATAACTTTTTTATTTATAAACCTAAATTTTATAGAATGTTTCCCAAAGTAGTGAAAATAGTATTTAAACTGTGATTGAGATTAGAGAGCAAAAATGAACAAACAAACCGACAAATAGCTGAACAGACTTTTAAAAATCATTGTTTTATTGTAAATGCTCACAATAATATTTATTCTTATATATCTTTCATTTGCAGACACCTATCAGTTATGATTTTATTATAAGCGTATCTATAGGTAGATTTAGAAACGTATAAAACAATTTATGTAATTGTTTTAGACCAACGTCACATTCTCTTCTTAATTTTTATATATTTTACCTTTTATCTATCTAGAATCTAATAGTATTTTCCTTATTTTTCTCCTTTGATATGTTAATATTCCAGAGCTTGAAAGTCGATGAGGGTGTCTATAATAGTGCCTGGTGGTCACAAGGAGTCCGCATACGTCGTAGTATAGTACTCCTTGGAGGTCAACTCAATAAAACTGTTATATTCACAGCCGGGCCCTTCACTAAGCTGACTGTTGCTACATTTGTTGCTGTACGTATATTAACCCAGCCATATTTTATTTATTACACAGTAAAATATAAATATAACTATACGTCGACGCTCGATATATGATAGACTAGATATATGAATGTAATCGTATATCTTAATGTATATATTAATACAATATATAAATAAAAAAATTACAGTTTATTTATATTTTATAAGAAAAAAAAATAAGAAAAGTGGGTATTTCTTTTTTTTTAAACCTTAACGTTGAGTAATATGTTCCTTTTTTTTTTCTTTATAAGTCATCAGAATATGTTCATCAAGCTGAATAATTTTTTCCCGATTTCTTTTGGTTTACCTAGTTATTACAGTATATACTGACCGTACCACCTGTTACTCTCTCCGGGTCCAATTGTATTTTCAAATTGTCCAGGACTATATATTTACAAAATTTCATCCACATCAGTCCAGCCGCCTAAGGAACAGCCGCCCAGAGTAAAAAACACATGTAAAGAAAAATTATATAACGTTTGATTATATATATTTCCGACATACCCAATGAAATATATATTTGACAATAAAACATTCTATTCTTCGTTTCTCGTATACGCGTGTTTATAAATTTGTTACACAAAATACGTTTATAAGCACACATGCATCTCCTTTAACTATTTTGCTTAAGGGTAAATTCATGAAAAAAATAACTACTTTTTTGTTTCAGATATTAAAAGGCTCGTATAGCTATTATACGCTGTTAAGCAAGAGGGAAGATTAGAAGATTTTTAAGGAAAAAAAATTAAAATGATAAATTGCAAAAAAATGCTTTTTTAGTTTCTAATAATCAGTATAGATAAGTTATATTTCCTAATAGTTTATAAGAATTTTCGTCATTCTAATTATATACATTCTAGTAATAATATGTTTCTAATTTCTCTAAATTAGAAGATAAATGACTAGACGCTCCGTTCCCCACTTTCTGCCGAATTCTGGAGGCATTGCGTGTTGAGTGGCAGAACTCAACGCCGCGCTTTGCCTCGACGCCAGAGCGAAGACACGGCAATATAAATTTAAGTAAATAATTTATCTCCTCAAGTGGAGATCGAACCCACAATCAGTCGGTTTTACAGTCACACTTTTGTGCACCTGCGCCAGGACTGGCGTGTTTCTATTTATAAAAATAGAAAATAGAAGAATATATTACATATCAAATATAATCAATATTATTTACTTTGGGTTGAGGTCAAAGTCGATCTTTTGTAATACATACCCTGTTACGGCGAGCTAAACTCGACTTTCGCTTCTAATGTGGGAGCTGTCGGTGGGATTTTCGCTTCTAATGTGGGAGCTGTCGGTGGGATTTTCGCTTCTAATGTGTAATGGCTGAACGATATGACAAAGATAAATAATAATTTTTTATAACGAAAAAACTTCAAAAACTCATTGTAATAAAAAAAAATATTGAGGTAAAATAAGCCTCAAACGCAATGAATTCAAAGGCTTTTCAAATACTGCGGGTTGAGGCCAATTTCGATATCACGCGGTTTGAGGCGCGGGCGGTACGAGAGGAGTTTAGTCGAGCACGTTTCTTGTACGTAGTGTTGAACCTACATTCAGTATCGAATGTTAATTTTTTTTTTTTGTAATTTAATTATCAAAAATTCTCAAAAACATAACATAAAGCATATAAAGTTTAGCGTTCCCCACTTTCTGCCGAGTTCTTGAGACATTGCGTGTTCAGTGGCAGAACTCAACGCCGCACTTTACCTCGACATCAGAGCGAAGAAATGGAAATAAAATTTTAAGTAAATATTTCATCTCCTCGAGTGGGGATTGAACCCACAACCTGTCGATTTTACAGTCACACTTTGTGCCTCTACGCCACGACCGGCCTCAATAAACTAAATAATAAATATGCTCATTTATTAACTCAAGTATTAGTAAATAAAAACAATACATTAAATCACATCTAAATGTAATGAAAAGTATATATATATATATATCATCTAAAATTGTAATACATTTTAACACTATAAGTAATGTGGCTTGATAGATATATTACTCTTTTTTCTCGTGCATCTGAGTGAAAAGCGTGTAGAAGCTGTAGGATCCTTTCATTATCTGAAATTAAATTGGACTCCATTTCTTATATCGTGAATAATACGAACTACTTATATTTAAAATTAAATTATGTCTTTATTATTAACATCCACCGATAATCTGTGATATTGATAATTAAAATGCTTTCTGCGAACTTTTGTGTGTGTTGTAGGATTTATTTAATTTTTGCTTTCTTTCATTAAATAAACAAATCCTGGAAAACACTCAAATTTTGTCTTATATACATATTATGCTATATATTACTAGTACTTAGTATAAAAATGAATTTTTCGAGTGGAATCGACACCCTTACCATTGCTTTTTCTGAGAGATTCTGTATGCGCCACGACGAACGACGCCACAAAACCATTTTTTTTAACGCTAAAATGTATGACGATAATAACTTTTAATATAATAATGACTTTTATCTAATAATGCATATTTCTTTCTACAAGTATAATTTAAATTCCTAATAAAAGAGTCCAGACAACATCACTAATGCTACTAAGAAAATTATATCGTTTTAAAAAATTGTAACTTTTGTATTATTAAAATATCATTAAAATGCATTATAGTCTACCCGTCCTGGTAAAATAGAACAATTACTATAGGGATATGTACAAAACTATTGTGTACGCTGCACTACGATGACGCATTTTAATTAAACTGAATTAAATCAGCTTCACGCTGTATCCCGCACACAGCAGGGTAGGCAAGGGAAATCTAGTGTTAAGACACTCCGTTCCCCACTTTACGCTGAGTTTTGAAGGCATTGTGTGCTGAGTGGCGGAAATCAACACCGTTTTGCCTTGAAATGACAGAAATGAAAATATAAAGGTAAGTAAATATTTCGATTGGGGATCGAACCTACAACCAGTCGATTTTACAGTTACTTTTTATGTCCGTGTGTTTATTATTTAAACCCGATAATTTAATTTTCATTAAAATAAACGTATTTCTTACTTACATCAATAAAAGTAGTCATAGAAAATTTGTTGAACGGCCCAGCGTCCAATATGAACGTGGGTGACAATTTTCCAGCTAATAGTAAAACTTGACGCTTAAGTTTGACATCTCCAAACCACCAATTACTCGTGTAGACACCCAAATCAACTGATTTACTCTAAAATATATATAGATTTCTTTTATAGCTATCCCCCAAATAGCAGGGTAGGCAAATGGAACCTGGGAACCTAGTCTGTCCTTCGAAATCCAAAATTATTAACTTATATACTCGTATTATTGAGGCCATCGTGGGATAGTATTAGATTGTGAACGCAATGCTTGTGGATTTCATCTCAATTCTGGGTTTGAAAAATGAATTATTTTTATTTCCCCTCTCCAGCGAACAACGCGCGGCGTTGAGTTCCGCCACTCAAAAAGCAATAGCCATCTTGAATTCGAATGGAAAACACAGAACAGTGTCTTTTGCCTAGCCTGCTATGCGAGAAAAAGAGCAATTCTTATAGTAGAGATTATCCAACAGGTTTATTTTATTTAATTGTTAAAGTATCAGAATACTTATGTCAAGTAGAGTCATATTTTTTTTCTTGCGAAACGAAGATTTATTTATTTCAGTTTTCGATAAGATTGGTAAGAAAATATAACTCAAGCTGCGCTTTGATTCAACACTTGAGTCAAGAAATGGAAAATATTTAAATTCGTCAAGTGGGGATCGAACTCACAACCTGTCGCGTTACAGTCACAATTTGTGCCCCTGGGCTACAACTGGCCTAAAAGTAACTAAATGAAATTCGTAATATAAAGAGTAATAAAGCCCATATGTTTATTCCAAGATCCTCAAGTGACCCTATATGATATTTTATCACAATCGGATCAGCGGTTTGGCCGTGATTACGTCACAGATGGACAGACAAACAGATAGACAGATTTACTTTTTGAATTTATAAAATAAGTGTGAATTGTATTGTTGATTGACAAACTCATGTCTTGAGTTAATTTAAATGACGGTAACTTTTTTTAACGAAGCAATTTTAATGTAGCAAGTAAAGTTAAAGCAATTGGTGAAAGTTTCAAGTACGATTAAAAATTTTCAGAGATAAGCGTGATCATATATACAGACAGATATTTAAAAAAAAAAAAAAGCTTTATATTATTCCTTTTAAGTGTCTATGTCTAAAAATAATAAATGTACAGACGAATTATTTTTACTGTTTTATAGATAATATTCAAACGTTGTAATTAATAAAGTAGTAACTTTAAAAAAACAGTACTAAACTGTAAAATTATGATATATATTTTTTAAATATAGAATGAGCTATATTTTGTCATATTAAAATTTATAAATGAAATATTGAAACTGTCATCACGACAAACATACTTCATATGCAATCTCGTTGCTATGCCAACAATACAAAAAAAGTTGAAATGCCAGTGCCATAGTATATTCAATGACCCAAAGCTTTTGAGATATTGCTACTCCTTCCTGAAATATAAAAATCACGCTGATGAAAGATTCACGCTGTATCCCGCACACAGCAGGGTAGGCAGAGAGAACCTAGTGCTAAGACTCTCCGTTTACACTTTCCGCCGAATTCTGGAGGCATTGTGTGTTGAGTGGCTGAATTCAACGTCGCGCTTTGCCTCGACACTAGAAATGAAAATATAAATGTAAATAAATATTTCACATCCTTGAGTGGAGATCGAACTCAGAACCAGTCGATTTTACAGTCACGCTTCGTGCCTCTGCGCCACGACCGGCCTCAATAAGAAAAAAATGATAAATAACATAGTTTGAAACATTTAAAAATTGGTCATGGTGATAACATTATAAAAAGTGATTATAATTAAATTTCTTAATTCTCAATCCCACATTTTATCTTATTACTAAAGCGGGGAAACGAAAATAATTAATTCTCGCGAGTGGGAATCGAACTCACATCCACCACGTTTACAGTCAGGCAAGCTTTGCTAGCATGCCACGACGTTCTCTTTATTACAATTTTAATTATTTACTGTGCGACAAAACAAGAATATAACATAATTTTTATACGGAACATTAAAGGTGTTCTTACCGCACTTAATTGAACTACGCCACAACAGATCATGATGGAGCAAACCAATACGTAAACAAACATAACTGGAGATAAAATTGCGTTAAACAATTTGAATTGTCTGTAAGAGATGATTAATATAAATAATGTATTCATTATTATATCTGAATAGCCCATTCGTACATAAATATATTAATTACGAAAATAATTTCCTTAGCATAAATAGCTTCTCTATATTCTTAGATAAATTATAAAAAAAATTATAATGACATGTGACATCTTGAACCATACTTACTCAATAAAGAAATTATGCAATCGATGACATTCTTTCATGTTGCTAATCACTTCATCTCGCGAAATTATCTCATAATTGTAACCAAAAATGTTCTCACATTTATACTTTAATATTTGCATTTGACCTTTTAAAAACGACATTATTGCCACAACATTAGAATCATACACAGCTACAACTGCAGTTCCTTGAATTACTATTAGTATATGAACAGTTGCTGAAATTAAGTAACCAGGCATTTTAGTGTTATCGAACGGAAACCAAGAACTAAGTATCTGTGGGTATGGCTCTGTCCCATTTTTGACTAAATCGCGATAACGATTAGACAAGAATTTGAGATACGGGGATAGTATTGTGGCGAAAGTCGTCATCAGCATAATGCACCAATACATGTAAGTCACATTTCTAGAGTAACTCTTGTATTGTTTCATATAATTAACAACGTTTTCATTCCCAACAGATAATGCATTGATTTCTTCAGCTGATATATTTTTGATTAACAGTTTCCAATCTTTGAGTAACAAAATGAAAAAAATTGTTTTAAAAATGGACACGAGACCCAAGGCGGTAATAGTGACATTGAAAAGAACTTTCATCAAATCTTTCTCCATGAAGTATAGTTCCAAGAATTGGCTTATTACGAAAAGTAACGAACAGAAATGTACAAAGTTAAACAAGGCATCTCGATATTTGCGTCCGCATTGCCAGAGGCCGAACCAATAAAGACCTGTGATATTGGGACCTAATAGAGGATATTTGGGATTTTCAAGGTTGTTCACTGTTTGAATTATTTTTTGAAGTAACATATTGTTTTAGATCTATAGTTGTGGGAGATATGATCACTTTAATGCAGATAGTGTAATTTATATATAAGAGGATGGTCCTATGTAAAATTGTACCATTCAATGATTATGGCATTGTTAGTTTCGCATTTTATAGCATTTTATTTCGATTAATCTCATGAGGGCGTGAAATCAAAAAAAAAAGACTTTTATTAATTGTTAGCGGGGAACCTTTTTTAATATTATGAACATTTAATTTCGTCGAGTTTCCGGCAAGCGCACAATGTGCCACAAAGACGCTATTATTCATGAGATTCAATAATTATATAATTTATATATAATTATTGAATCTCATATATAAATCCCGAGTATATGAAGTTGTCACCCTGCTCTTCCCTTTACATATATTATGAAAGAGTAACGTGCCGTTTGAAGACCTCGATATTCCAATATATTATTTTTTGAATTCATACCAGTATTTCTTGAGATCAGCGTGTTCAACCAAACAAAATCTTAAAATATATAATATTAGTATAGAAGTATAGATGAATACCATCCTTTCAATACAAAACAAAGGTGCCAATTATCACCAATCGCTTAAATATGCAGTTTCTAAAGGCAATTAAATTAAATTATATTTTTTTTACACTTCTTTTAAAATCCAATTGCCAATGTAGACTACTTATTAAAATATAAAAAATCATAGGTCTCTTTTCCTTAATCATTTGGTAAAATATAATTCTAATTTCTTTTAAAATTGTAACAGTATTTTCCATTGTAAGAAAGAATTTGAAGATAGAATAAATAATGTTAAGACACTGTTCTGCTTTTTACGCCCATTTCGGGACATTGCCAGTTGATTGGCGGAAGTAAACGCCAAACTGTGTCTTAAATCAGAGAAAGAAAGTGACGTTAAGTAACAAACTGAAATCTCAAAATATCATTTCCTCTTCCTCGACTTGTAAAACGCATGACGGTACACGCGTGTGACTACAGCGCGACAGGTTGTATCGATTCTCACTCGAGGAAATGAAATATTATATATTTGTATTTTTTGCTCTCAAGTCGAGGTAAAGCACAGCGTAGAGCTCCGCCACTCAACGCATGCCTCCAGAATTCGGCGGAAACACTAAGCTCTTAACACGCTGCGCTGCCTTCCCTGCTCGCAGAATACAATGTGAAGCTGAAAAAGAATTTAATCGTTTTTTTTTTATTTTTTTTTACGAATGTGGATTGACTTAACCAAACTTAACTTGGCTTCACGGTTTATCCCTAGCGGGTTAGTCAGGTATAATGGAGCGCCAAACGCTACGGTCTCTACATTCCTCTTTCACCTCGTCCACTGTCATCAATCTTTTCATACATGCCCTCCGAGGAGTCTTCATGCTTTTTACGTGAAAAATGAGTTCAACTATTCAGAACATTAGCTCGGGGAAATAGAAGTTTTGTATTAGTGTATCATTTAAATAAACTTGCAAAAACATAATTATTTTGTGATCACAATTAGAAACTTAATTTAATTTATAAGAAACGGTAAATACAACGGAAACCTTGCAATTATCAATTAATTTTTTATTATCTAAATAATTCTCGGCGACAGGATATATCTTTGCATAGCATTATTAATTTATTTACTATTTTATTATAATATAGGTTATATTTTGTGCTACTTTGAATTTTAACACTTTTAAACATCTATTTTACGTAGATAATATTTATAATGTAGCTGGTTTTGTTTAGTTTTTTTTTAATAATATTTTTCTTTGGCTACGTTTACTTATTATTTTTCCCGACTGCTAAGGAAGGGTTATGTTTTTCGCGCGTATCTTTTATGTATGTAATATTCTTTATGACCTCATATCTCCAGAAAGTGAAAGTGAAGTGCAATTGAAGAAAAAGTGAAGAAAAACGAAAAATAAAAACATATTTGTAAAAACAAAAACTATATAAGTAATTCTTCAATCAATAAAATCTTTACCAGGAATCCCGCATAATTTAAAGAGGTCCCGATGTTTTAATATTTTTTTTTACCTATTATGCAGGACTAAGAATGAAGCTAAAATAAAACCGTACCCTCCTAGGCTCATATATAGTAAAATTATGCATTGCGTAAACAGCCATTTCTATACAAATATATAGTCCAGCAAATTCTACAATCTATCCCTTCGAGAGATAAAACTTTCAACCTTAAACCCGCTACGTGTTCCGATTAGTAAAACGTTTACGAATACGTGTCTAAATTATTTGTGTACAATTCCACCGATTTGTCGATAATTCTTTTACATGGTTAAATTACTTTTAATCTGTATGTTTTAATTTACCATGCACGAATTTTTTATGGTGTATTTAGAAAAAAATATAGTGGAAAATTACTCAAAATGTTTGTGCTATGATATATGATATTTTTTTAAATCACCAATTTTGGGAATTTTTCTTTGATTTGTGCGATAATTTCTTAATTTTGTACAAAATTGTATAATTGCGTAGCGATTTTATACAAATTTATAAAGCGTTTTAATTACGCATCGTTTTTTGTACAATATTAAGCAAACAAAGGTATAAAAATAATATCTTCTGATTGCATGGATTGTTTAATGTTTAAGTGTGACGTCGGGTCTTCCAATAATTTTTTTCTCATCAATGGATAGCGTTTCTTAATAGCAAAAAAAACTAAAATATGATAAAAAAACTACGCAGGGACACAATAGTGGAACTGTAAATGCGAAAGGTTGTGGATTCAATTGCCACTCGAGGAAATGAAGTGTTTAATATTTTCATTTCCTCGCTCTGGTAACGAGGCAAAGCGTGGTGTTTCCTTACCGCCACCCAAAACGCGGGAAATTCGGTGTCTAAAAACTAGGTTCCCAGGTTCCTTCTACCTAATCTGCTCTAGTGTGAATATAAAAAAAAATTGAATATAAATATTACCGCTTTCACGTTCACTACTTACCGTCGGTAGTACTCATCTACATAATACGTATATTTACACATATATTTTTTTCCTTTTTTCCCTATCGAATTGCTTACTCTGCGTCGCTAAAATCAAGAACAAAATTTCATGTGATTTTATTTCCTTAATAAATATATTCGAATGATGTGAAGAATTTCCACTAGACTTGTTAAGAGAATGTCTATTTTCTTTGAAAATAATCCTCATCAAAGAAAGATTTTCCTTTACGCATCTGACAAAATATAAAGTTGGTAACCCTTCTTATAGGATTCCGTACCTGAAAAGAATAAATGAAACCGGCATAGAATCACTTTGTGGTTTTTCTGCATATGGTATGTCTGTCAATATTCTGTTTCTCAAGAACTCGCTACTCAAGAAGCTGTTAATATCAAATATCTACAATCTACAATAGTCCTTGGGAGCACAAAAAACATAATTTTCTAAATTAACTCAAATTATATGTTTTGAATTTGCCATATCTTGTACAAAAATCGCTGCGTAATCAAAACCTGTATATTTACTTAAACGTAGTACGACTTTCGGAAAACTTAATAATATAAAATTTGGAAAGAACAATTAACATACAGTACAATGGGAAAAAATCGAAAATATGCATTTTATGTGTTACCGAAGGAGTAAACCATTATAAACTTATATATATTTATACACTTATTTATAAAAATTTTGACGTAGCGGGACTCGAACAAACATGCTAACAATTTATTTATGATAGTAGCATATTTTGTATTGTAACAAGCGTATAAAAAATTTCGTCGTAGCTTGACGAGAACGTATGGCTTAGTGGTCAGAGCGCCTAATCGGTTTCAAGGAGGTGCGGATTCGAGTCCCGCTACGTTCAAATTTTTATACGTTTTCTAAATAAGTATTTTTCTTTCCTAAGTGTGGATTAACACATTAAAAATGTTAAAAACCATTACAAACTTATTTTTGTATGCTAAGTTGTTGTGTGTTTACCTAAATTATGGAATTTGTACGGAACCCTCACTGCAGGAGGTCTACTAGCATTTTACCGATTTTATTTGTTCGTGGGTGTCAAATAACAAAAGGATTGTGTAACCTATTCCGAATGTAATGGGTAAGAAATTTGCCTATCCTTTGGAGTAAATGAGATTTTCTTTCATATTTTAGCGTATTTCATCCTTAAAATGTATCAAATTTGAAGGTACATTTGTTTCCTTTATTTACCAATAGCTTATTCTGTTCATAATTGAATTAAAACTTAAAGCAGTGTTTTCAATAATTTTGATGAACTGCATTCTTCTTGTAATTGATGTTTATCATATATTAACTTTCATTTGAGATTTTATTCGTGTAGTCTAATGGAAATAGCTAAAGGTTTTGCTTTACACTGTATACTTATATGTAACAGTAACAGTATGTGTCTTGAATATGAGTTGTTAAATAAATGAATAAATAAATAAAAAAATAAAAAAAAGATACGAGGCCGGTCGTGGTGCAGAGGCACGACCGGCCGGCGAAGTGTGACTGTAAGCGCGACTGGTTGTGGGTTCAATTCCCACTAGAGGAAATGAAATATTAATTTAAATTTATATTTCCATTTCTTCGCTCTGGTATCGAGGCAAAGCGTGGCGTTGAGTTCCGCCAATCAACACGCAATGCCTCGAGAATTCGGCGGAAAGTGGGGAACGGAGAGTCTTAACACTAGGTTACTTCTGCCTATCCAGCTGTGTGCGGGATACTTGGATCATTTAATTTAATTTTTAAATATATATAAAGAAATATATGCATGTCAACTCACATAATTAACATAGTTAATTATGAATAATAAAATCAACATATTTTCAATATCATACTTACCTGGAGTAGTTCATGTATGTTCATGATGTCCCGAGTGTCGCAACCGTCATTTCATATCCAGAGTGTTTATGTCAGAACCACTTTAAATGAAATCACAGTTTTAACTACTCTATAAAATATAATTTAAAAAAAATATTTAAAAAAATCCCAAAAATGTAATTTTTCAAACAAAATAAATAATAAAATTATCGTTGTAAAATAAAATTTTGTCAAGAACGATGGACGCAGACATAAACCTATCAAAGGGAAACCGCCGCATACGCCTGCGTCACGAAATACAGGTATGCATAAACATCGTAAAATAAAAAAAAAATCCTACGTCTAAATTGTTGAGGTATCTTGATTAATTTCTTTAGGCATGGGTTTAAAATATTTTACCTTATATACTGTTCCCGTAAAAGGAGCACTAACGCTTCCATCTTGTATAATCTCCGAAGTGGTTTGGTAAACGCTCCTCAAAATATAAAGAACAAGGAAAAAAATATAATAAAATTCACTCACTTTTATTATTATGAATACCTTTTAACGTGAAAGCAATTAAAAAGTCGAGCATCTCTTCTACTTAATATCAGTTTATGTTGCAAAAGAATTATTAATTGAAAATAATAATCTTTAGAGGATTTACGAGTCCGTATTGGCGCAGTGGGTCAGCCTCTGACACGTGCTTGTGGTTGCCATTTCCACTCTGAGAAATAAATTATTTTTAATTCTTCGCTTTGGTAACAAAACAAGACATGTAATTTTTGTATTTAAGAATAAGAAATTAGGATTTTCTTCTAACTAAATTAAGAAAGTTAAAAAATTATACATCTAGTAATTCCCACAATCATCCTCTTCGTGGTATGACGACATCATTTTTTATTCTAACTTATCGTAATTAAGACGTAAAATCAATTAACCGTCCAATCTCCTTTACATTCGCCATCAACTTTTACAAGATTATTTAAAACGTCAAGAACATCGCAGATCAAATTAATTTGTTTGTTTCGAGGAAACCTTCACGAAGAATATACGGATATTGTACTAAAAATATTTCAGCACTTTATATTAATACTTCATATTAAATTCGGAATAGCGAACGAAGAAGATTTTTATCATGGTAGTTATTATGTATGTAAAGCGTTTTATAAGTCTAGGAATTATACTGTTATTACTTTCTCAATTTCTACATATTATCTTCGCCTTTACGCTGTATGCCGCATATAGCAAGGTAAATGAAACTTAGTATTCAAACATTCCGTTCCCCATTTTCTGCTGAGTTTTCGAGTTTTTGCTTATTGAGTGGCGGTAGTCAACGTTGCGCTTTTGACTTAGTACCAAAGCGAAGAAATAAAATCATTAATGAATAATAATCCACTCCCCCGTATGGGAATGGAACCCACAATCGTATACAGTCACACGCTTGTGCCCCTGCGCCACGACGGCTATTAATTTAGATATTTTCTTAACAGGCTTGTCGACTCGAATTCAATGGACAGGCGACTAAAACTCTTATCAAAGGACAAGATTATGTGTTGTAGATAAAAATTAAATACATTTTAGCTTATATAGGATAATAATACTTTTATTAAGATAATTGATAATTAAAAACCCCAATATAAAAATCTCTAATAAAAACATTAACATTCTTTGCGTTGTGTGTTCGGATAAAAAGTAGACAAACACCTAGAAAAGGACTCATAATACTCTCGATTGGTTCACCTTTCAAATATTAAAAAAACTAAATCAAAATTAGTTTATCAGTTTGGGAGTTATGAGGCCAGAAACATCATACAGGGACACACATACATCCATACACCCATATAAACTCATATAAATAGACACGTCAAACTTATAGCACCCCTCTATTTTCATTGGAGACTAAAAATGAATCACACTTTAGCTTATTATTAAAAGTATATGAGTCGTATTAAAGATTAAACAAGTTGAATTTCAATAAAGAAAGATCTTTAGATTCGTATAATTAATTATATTATACAGTTAGTTTCTTTCATGTTATTTGATTTAATGTTTCTGTATGAATTCTGAATTTTCTTAGTTTTTTTGCTAAGCGTGTTTACCTTTAAAATAGTTAAAAATAAATTAAAGTACCTTAAGAGTTGTGTGTAATATATGATACATTCTAAAATACCATTTTAATTCAGAAATAAAATTTTATGAATTGAAACATTATTACATTTTACAATATCAAGTATATGTATATGGAAGTATACAGTTCGTGGCCAGTCGTGGCGCAGGGAAGTGCTTGACTATAAACGCGAATGGTTGTGTGGGTTCGGACCCCGCTCGAGGAAATTAAATATTTTATTTAAATTTATATTTTAGGCAAAGCGCGGCGTTAAGTTCCACTACTTAACTCGCAACGCCTCCAGAATTCGTCGGAAAAAAGAAGAAAAATTGTTTTAACAGTAGGTTCTGACCCTGCTGTATACAGCGGAATACAGTACATGAAGCTGATTTATTCAAGAATAGTTCATGAAACGTGAACAAATTATAGCTGTTATTATTTAACAATATCTACAATAAAAATCGAACGTTCAAAGGCAACTTTTATATAATCATTTTAATCGTGGCACTGGAGCAGAACACTTTAACGAGCAAAGAGATCAGAAAGATTTCATTTATATAAAATGTTGCAATAACAGTTTTACTTTATATTTTACGTAATTTAAGAAAATCTATTGTCTAATAGTTTTATACTTTATGCCAGTCGTGGCGACTGTAAATGTTTTGGGTTCGATTCCCACTCAAGGAAATGAAAAACATTTGTGTTTTCCTCGCTCTGGTAACAAAGAAAAGGGGGGCTATCAATTCCGATACTCACCATGCTATGCCTTCAGAAATTGGCGGAAACGTAACCGGAAGTGTCCTAATGGGAACGAAGTGTTTTAACTCTAGTTTCCTTCTGCCTAGTCACTTGTGGATTCTCCCTAATATACCATGTTAAAATGATACTTTACTCGCTATGATGTTTCGTTTTTGAGATATTTGATAAACACACATATACAACATTTTGAATGTATGCCTTAATACTTACTGTATCTTGAGGCTGTAGTGGGGCAGAGTAAAAGTAGGACAGTGTAACAGCCACTGTTGTGGATTCAAATTCCAGTCCGGAAAATAATTATATGTTGAATCGAAACTAATCGTTACGTTTATAGTCAGATGCTGCCATAAAAAATTACAGTTTTTCAATCCCATATTTTTTTTAGTTTCACGTTGTATCCCGCACACAGCAGGGTAGGCAGAGGGAACCTAGTGTTAAGACGTTTCGTTCCCCACTTTTGACGAATTCTAGAGGCATTACGTGTTGAGTGGCAGAATTTAACGCCACCCTTTGCCTCCACACTAGGGCGAACAAATTGAAATATAATTTTAAGTAAATATTTCATTTCCTCGAGTGGGGATCGAACCTACATATAACCAGTCGGTTTTACAGTCACACTCTGTGCCCCTGCGCCACGACTGGCCTCTTCAAATTCACTATGACACACTCTCAATTCCATATGAGGTCAAATAATAAACGTCAAAGAGAAACAGAGTAATATTTTATTTTTATTATAGAAATCTTATCAAACAAGAATGGAGGAGGATGTGTTCGACGTGAGACTTCACAAAACTTTTGTATGTAGGCGGAAACGAATAATCATGTTACACTACGTTGATCTTATTATACTGTTAACTAAGTTGAATTGGAAAGTTTGAAAAGGACATGTTATCTTTATTTTCTTTTACTTACAATAGATATTTTCCTAAAATTCTTTAGATCTGCCTCTAAATAGGCAATATTTCGAAAATAAGGCGGAAAGTGGAGAACGAAGTGTCTTTAAAGTAGGTTTTCTATACCTATCCTGGTGTGTGAGAAAATGTGTGATTCTGTAAATTAAAAAATATAGGCAATAATTGTGTAGGAATGAAACAAATATTTTTAGATGTTACTGGAAATTATGATTCTTGGTTTGATTTCGACGAGGGGCAAAAATTTACTGAATAAAATGATTATTGCTTCGCGCTTGAGCATGGCTAAATGCAACTTTCGACACTGTCTTTCTTATATTTTTAAACTGATCTTTATTATTTTCACTGTGAACTTGATATTCATCATGGATATCAAAATAATCATGTACTAAGAAAAATAGACGTGTCGCAGGCAGCGGGCACAAGCATGTGGCTATTGTGGGTTCGTTTCCCGCTACGGGGAAATGAATTGTTTAATATTTTCTTTTACTCCAATGTCTTAAAATAAATTCTGCGATACAAAGAGTTTGAATCAATAACTACCAGATTTACAGTTAGACGCTATCGCATTACACCGATTATCCTCGATTTAATTGAAACAACCTACAATCAAATAGTGTGCTTTTTAATTTTTTTATTGGACGGCTCGCATTTACAGTCGTACGGTCTAGTATTTACAGTAAATAATATTGAAAAAATCTTAAAAAATATTTCTTCAACAATTAAATCACTATTAATTCGTACATACAATATTAGTTTAATTATCCAAATTATTCAATTCTTACTTATTTAATTAAAACTTTGCAAGTATTCTTGTCATGATCACTCTAGGGAAGGATTAATTAAAACGAGATTTCATCTTGACGTTTCCACCTTCGAGAAGTCCTTACATTATAACAAGCTGGTTAGAAATTTAACAGTCGTGCTTTTAAATTGTGTCATTTACATATTTATTGTTAGAACAAAAATGAGGTCAGTCGTGGCGCTGACGCTGGGTAAAACTGCCACTTTAAACGCGTCAGGTTGTGGGTTCGATACCCATTCGCAGAAAAGAAATATTTAATATTTTCATTTTCTCGCTCTGCCAAATGAAAATGCCTTCTGAAATCCCTCAAACTTCTGCGAAAAGTAGGGATCGGAAGTGTCATAATAGGAACGGAGTTTCTTAACATAAAATTCTTTTATATGGAAAAGACAAAGGCAAACGAGCACCTGATGGTAAGTGATCACCGCCGCCTATTCATTCATAATTAATTAAATTAAAGGCCGGCAACGCACCTGTAGCTCCTCTGGTGTTGCACAGGGCCGTGGGCGGCGGTAATCACTTACTATCAGGTGACCCGAACGCTCGTTTGCCTTGTCCTTTTCCATAAAAAAATAAAATAAAAAAAACTATGTTATTTGTGTGTATTGCATATATTATTATTATTTTTTTATTTATTTATTTTTTTATAATTTATATCCAAGGTACATACTGTTACAGCATTCGCCGTTGCGACGCAGTGTGACAGCTACAAACTTTAAACGCGCTTAGTTGTTGCTTCAATTCCCACTTGGTGAATGAATTATGACACCCGTTTTGGCAAAACCACGTGGGACGTTGAGTTACGCCATTCACCACACACTCTTTCAAATTGAATAAACAGAGAACGAAATGACTTAACGCTAGATTCACAGCAACTTTGTTGTATGTGGGAAACAGCGTGAATCTGAAAAGAAAAAGATTATTTTTGGCTTCACGCTGTGCCCTGCATATAGCGGAGTAGCCAGAGCGGAACCTGGGAACCTTGTCAACCCTCTATTACCATTACGGCACTTTTCGATCGACGACACTTTTCGCTAAATACTGTAGACATAGTTTGTTGATTTGAGACATTCAAAGCCGCGCTTTACCCTGATACCACAAAGAAATGAAAATATTAAATATTTCATTTCCTCGAGTGCGAACTGAACCCACAACCTTTTACGTTGCCTCAACAGTCACAGGCTTGTATCCCAGCCCCAACACTCACGTCCCCGCAAAAACTATAAATAAACAAAATAAATGATGAAAATATAATACGAATTTGATATTAATTCAATAAGTATTAGGTAGAGTTCAAGTTTTATAAGACCCGGTGAATGTAAGTGACAATGACATATTGAAGGAAGATTACTTCCTTGCGGTCGGTGGCACATTGTCTTAGTTCTAGACAAAGATTATTTTTTAATATGGTACCTTTTAATATAGTATAAATCATGATATCACCATTTACTCATCTGTCTTCATCTCATCTTCTAAGTTGGATCTGAAAGAATATTAATAGAAAAGATAGATCTTTGTGTAGCGGAAATATGTAAAAATCTCCCTACAGAGATACTAATAACATAAATAAATTGTAACAAGCGTATAAAAATTTCGGTAGCTCGATAACGTACATCAATCGAACGTATGGCTGAGTTGGTCAGTGCTTGGACGGTTTCCAAAGGGCACACAGGGTTCAAATCCTGCTACATTTAAATTTTTATATGTTTTCTTAACAAGTTTTTTTCCTAAGTATGGAATAATACTTTAAAAACGTTTAAAATACTACATTAGTGATTTATGGGTTCCATACTTTCAAAAACGGAAACCCTTATAAGATTACTCTGTTGTCCATCTTGACAGACATACGTCTGTCAAGATCCTTTATCTCAAGAACGCTTGAAGATATTGAGTTCTAATTCAAACCATATACTCATATTTACGGCCCCATGGTTTACTAATAAAATAAATATTTCTATATTTACTTAGAAAAAACTTAATTCTGGTTAACCTAGAATTATGGCAGGTAGCATCTACAGGTAGTACTAGTTCAGGAAAAAATCTGATAAATATACATTTACGATTAATTCCTAAAAAATAATAGCCTTAAAAGGAGGCAAAATTTGGTATAAAAACCGATACTTCAAGTGAGGTATCAGATGAAAGGGCTCTGACTGAGCTAAGCTTCAATTTCAAGAAAAGCTCGATTCCAAAAGCTTTAATATTTATACGGAACCCTCGGTGGGCGTGCCTGAATCGCGCTTGTTAGGTTTTTTAATATTTAGAGATTGTTTGTCACATTTACTTTTTATAGTACAATATATAACAACCATTAACTCCTTACTAAATACCGTAGTCGAAACGACTAAGGTTCGTAATAAGCGTCGAAAAATAAGATTAGTTATCTAGGGTTAAGTAATTACGTTCTGTTATACGCATTAGTTTAATACAAATTATATAATGAATGTCGTTGACAGTGTTTGCGAAATGAAACGCTGTCTTAGAAATTATCTTTAATATTATAAGATAAAGTTAATTTGATCTCAAGTTGTCATATTTTTCTATATACTTTGCCTTAACGTAAAATTTATTTTAGTAACAGAAGTAAATCAAATAAATCAGCTTCACGCTGTATCCCGCACACAGCAGGGTAGGCAGAG
>DWAN01000451.1:0-23922 GCA_018230445.1 Heliconius hewitsoni | reverse complement strand
AGTCGTGGCGCAGCGGCACGAAGTGTGACTGTAAAACCGACAGGTTGTGGGTTCGCTCACACAGTCACACTTTGTGCCCCTGCGCTACGACTGGCCTCTACGTAAACGTATCATTAACTTTATTTTTTTTATTTCCAGGATAACGAGACTTTAGCAGGTCTAACAATGAATACAATGTCTGCGGACGGCGTGTCCCGCGAAGCATCTCTTACTCATAAATTGGAAACTGCGTTAGGACCAGTTTGTCCGCTCTTAAGAGAAATCATGTTGGATTTCGCCCCTTTCCTGTCCAAAACCCTCGTGGGAAGTCACGGGCAGGAGCTACTGATGGAGGGTAAAGGTCCGATTGTAGATGCATGCTATGTAGTAGTACTTGTGTTTTAACAGATTTTTTAGTTTATATAACATAACTAATATATTATTATTTGTATATTTAATTGTTTATAATTTTTCATTTTTTTTTCTTTCTTTAAGTTGTTTGTTTATTTAATTAACAAAACTGCTTCGTAATATAAATATCTTACTTGCTGATTTCCTAGCTATATAATGTGTGTATATATAATTCTTTAAATCTTACGCTTACAAATAAAAAAAAATACATCAAGCCTAATCTTCTTTAGGTCTTCAAACATTCAAATCCAGTACATCAGTAGTGGAACTAGTAATGCTGCTCTGCTCACAAGAGTGGCAGAATTCTTTACAAAAACATGCTGGACTCGCCTTTATAGAGCTTATCAATGAAGGTCGACTGTTATCACACGCTATGAGGGACCATATTGTGCGTGTGGCCAATGAGGCTGAATTTATATTGAATAGGATGAGAGCTGATGATGTATTGAAACATGCAGATTTTGAGGTTAGTTGAGTGTTGCAAGTTTTATTTTAGGCTATTTATATATTTTTTTTACCTAGCAATATGGTGATATGCTAAATTTCGCCTTATCTAATCTATCATATGTGTACCTTTTGTATATACAACGTCTCCCCAGTGTCTCTGCGCGAGTTCCACGCAGGAGCGTCTGGAGGAGGAGCGCACGTGCGAGCGCCTCATAGCGGCCGCGCGCCGCCGCGACCACGCCGCCGCCGCGCGCCTGCTCGACAAGCTGCACCACGCCGCCGCCGCGCGCGCCGGGTGAGCGGCGTCCCTTATACTGGAGCGACTTGCACGTGTCCCTCTGAAACAAGATGTAACAACGTTCCAATTTCAGCGTGAGTGCCGGCGCGGTGATAGACGGCGGCTTCTGGAAGCTGGACTCGTGGGAGGACGACGCGCGCCGGCGCCGCCGCCTCGTGCCCGACGCGCGCCGCCGCCACGCGCGCCACGCCGCGCACCACGCCGCCGCGCACCACTACCCGCCCGCCGACGCCATCCTGCAGGTACATACGTTATATTACATTAGCCGCCGCATCAAGGACGGTTATAGAGTCAACTTCCTCTCTGAACAATGATTTTTTCATTTCCTCGCTCTAGTAACAAAACAAAGCGCGGAGTTGAATTCCGCGACTCGTATTCGTAATTCATAATATCTCAAAAGTCGGCAGTGCGTGAGGATCAAAAACATTAGTCTGCTGACCCTAGTATATTATGCTATTTCATAATATCTATTATTTTTACATACAATACACCAGGCTACAGAGGAGCTGCACGCGCGTATAGCGCAGGCGGCGGGCGGCGCTCAGCTCCCCGCGCCGGCGGCCGCCGACTTGTTAGACGATGCTGAGTTGTTACTCGACGAACGTGATAATGAGCAGGACATGACTGGTAAGTGGGCTTTTGTTACTTTATGTACAATTTATGCATAATTTGTTATATGCATAATTTATCTCGAAATCGAACAGAAATCGAAAAACGAAATATCTTGGTATTCTCTAGCTACTCTGCTATATGCAAGATTCAGCATAAAACTGAAATTGTATACAATACACTATATACTACTAAAATTTTAAATATATGGGATTAGGAGATACAGATACTTAATCAAATTAATAAAATTACGCAGTAAAGACGTGTTTATAAGATAAACAAGTTATGATATTTTTGATATCTTGTATCTCTTTACCCTTATGTGTGGATAAATAAAATAATAGCGATACCCATAATAATACTCTCATTAGTGTATTTTTGCTTAAAGATAAAAGCGCCTGATAAAATGTATATAGCAAAGTGTTCTAGAACTATTGTTAAAATTCGATTACGATAAGGCAACTATCCTTACAAAGTAAATTATCTGTTCTTCTCTAGTCTTTCTTCACAAATATTTCTCAATTACCACAATTTTTAGCATTCTTCAACAATTAAATATAAAAAAACAATAACAAGTTAAATATATCAAATTTCATCACTCATTTCCAGGTCCAGTCAATATAAGCACGAAAGCGAAGCTAGTAGCCCCCGGCCTCGTCGCTCCCGGTACCGTCTCGCTAACGTCGACGGAGTTATACTTTGAAGTAGATGAAGAGGACCCGGAGTATAAGAAGATAGATCCTGAGGTGAGTTGTTTTATGTTACTTTTCTTATTTTTTCTTTTTAGTGTCAATTAACATACATACAAAAATTTTAATATTGGGGAAAACGCAATCATAGTTTGTAATTAGCCTCTCTGCGTACTATTATATAAATTTCTTGTTATGTTATTACGTATTTGTTGCACCGAATAAGAGTTATGATGTATTTCCAGTGTTTCGTTGCAATATTAATATCGTCATTTAAGCAGGTATATGCTACTAGATTTATTTTTAATGATATTTTGTGATTTACTTTTAATCATATTTTTATTAATAATTTTGATAATATCCATACAGAAATTGTGATTTGTCAGTATGATAGATGTACATGTCGTTTTGTTTTATATTTCATTATGAATATAGTTATATTAAAGAGTTGAATTTCATCAGCCAAAATATTTTTTTTTCAATGTTTACTAAAATACCGATCTGTATAATTTCTAACATTTTACACAAATTTTAAACCTTTACATAAAGGTGATCGTAAAAATGTATGTCAATCTAACGGATCCACAACCTTTACTATACTGTCACAGGCACTCGGGCAATAGGTCAACAAAAAATATTAGAAAATATTTGAAACACACATTGACTCACCTTTCTTATCTCGTAATTAATTAAGTAATGATAAACGTTATCTTTATAAAGACATCTGTTACATTACTTATGCTAATAGTTTCATTGAGTCTCTTAAAATGTAAATATTATATCGGATGAGTGTAAATAACCTAAGCTGTGGCCATTTAGTTGCCTTGCCTTTATTAGTGTTTTATCGAAATCATCTTAATTATAAGTTATGGAAACAAGTATTTCATTAATTTTATAATTTTTTTGGTTTATAGGTCACGTGTAATATGAAAAAAAATATTCCTTTTATATTTTTATGTATTTTCTAGGTTTCGAAATATAGAACTCGTCCTCCATTTATGTTTTTGCGTACTATATTATCTTACGTGAAGAAGCTTACTTACTTTATGACATTAGGCTGATTAAAGGTAAATTATAGGAGTATTTCTTACGCTTTAATTTTATTTTTTATTTATTTATGAGTTGTTGTACACCACGGACTGATCGTCCGTGCCTTGTTTCTTCCTGTGCTTCTCTTAAGGAAGTTATTAGTTTTTGTTAAGTGGGATTATTCGATCTATCAGTAAAATTTACTATATAGATTGGGTTCAAGAGGGCAAAGAGTGTCCTTTTCAATGTCAAATAGATATTAAGGTGTTTAAATCATAAGAAGAGCCCCTCCAAAGGTCACATCTTATGTTTAATAATACTTTTTCGTCCGATGTACAGATTGGTTGGTGTGTGTGTAGTGCATTTACAGTTGGTTTCGTAATGCCCTTGTTGCCTTCTCATCTCTATAGGAAATAGCACTTTTGGAACACAACATGTTCCTTGGCGTCAGAGATGCATCCATTTTTTCGTCTTGTTAATGTGACGACACTGTATAATATGCTGCCATGAAAGGCGGTCTTGATAGTCTTAGTTTGGATGATCCCTACTGACTCGTATGTACGTCCCTGAGATTCATTGACGGTCAGGGAGCGCCAGTTTTTTCCAATCCTTTCCTGATAAGGTCCGCTTTCTCTGCTTGCGTATGGACCAGGCTCCAGGACCATTATCGGTAGAATCTGTTGGGATTAGAAGCGTCTATTGATCTAAGTAGATTCCGTCATAAACTTCACGTCTATAACTTCGCGTCGGATCTCGCTAGCTCATGACCGTCACAAGATTTGTGCCGATATGGTGCATTCGAAAGAGATTTAATTTATCGATAAAGAGCAGTTGGTTGATGTTTCCTATGAGTTTAAGTGTTGGGGCCTTTTATAATATGGCTACCATTACGGTTACCTCAAAATGGTTAATTAAAACCTTGGCCGTAATAAATTTTGTGGGCCTTTCTGCGGCACTGTTTACCAGTATAAAGATGATCGCACGGACTCTGATCTTTGCGTCTTTTGTGAAAATTGCATCATTATTTAAAACTCTTGACTTTAGTACAAACGTCCCTATGTAATAATTACAGCGTTTTCTGGTAAATATCTAATATCATTAATTTAATGGCCTAGGCCATGTTAGTGCAAAGGGTCTGTCTAAACTCTAAACGATAATGCGCGGGCTTGTTCCCAGAATATTATATTATTTCATTTATTTTTTAATTTCGATCTTATAATTTAAAATTTTTCTTACTGAACTTTACGCTTTTTTCCAATACAATTTGGTTGAAATTTAATTGCGTCGTGTATTCCAAAAAAAACATAAAGATAAACCAAGGGTCAATTGCGAATCGATCTCGCTCACGGTTTCGTATTAATTTCAGATATGTCAACGGGAAGTACATTGTACATAGTTATATGTATGTGTAGGTGTGTACTGAACTACAAATATGTAAGGATTTCGTAAAGAACACAAAATAAATTACCACTTTTGTGTTTTGTGTGTTTTCGTGTAACGGAACAAATTATGAAATTTGAAATTTCGTAATTGTTTCCGTTTTTCACTTATATTATGTTTTGGACATTATAGATCGAAAAACGCAGCATGCGTTTCTCTTGGTAAAAACTATGTAAAACAAATATAATAAAAGGTAAAACCACGATAAAGGTGATATTAAATAAGGTGAGACGTTAGATCTTTGTTCAGTTATTTATTAAGACTCGTATTTATTCAAAGAGTAGTAAAATGAAAATTATGCGGTTTCCAGCGCGGTCCAAATGATGTAATACTATCGTTACTTGTCAATTTAATTTAAACTTTATTGCTCTTGAATAAAGTTGAATTTCGTATTACTTTATAGTGATTTAGTGGTATTTGTAATTGAATCGAAATGAGATATCGATATCGTATGCGCGTGTTATATAGCTGGGTAACCGAATATGAGGCAGTTTGAGCATATGAACAATGCAGCCCCGCGGCGACGGCCCACGAGGCGCCAGGCTAGGGAGGTGCATGTGTCGATGTTTCCATAGCTTGCTTTCATAGCTTTATGATTATCGATATTTTTAAATATTGCATCTTTTTAGTTTACTTTAGAAAACGCAGAAATGACTTTTATAAAAAAAAATTATTATTATAAATATTTATATTTTTTTGGTAATCGAAAGCATAAGAAGGAAGTATAGTTGTTGGTTTTTGTGAACTCCAATCAATGAAACTTCAAAAGATCGTTTAAAAATTAATTAACTCAGTTTACTGAAGCAAAACATATTGATAAAAATATATTGATAGATATGTAATTTTAGTTCTAAGTATGTAACTCTTTACAATTTCATATATTGAACCGTTCAAGTTTTTGTCGATATAAACTTGTATCGCGTCTAGTTCTCAGCGGTGTGTGGCGCGAGTGGTCATACAGTGACAGCGGGACAATGGCGCCCCGTCGCGGGGGGTGCTCTGTGTCTGTAGGGCATGCATCACGCGCGTTCCTAGAAACCTTACCTTACTTTACCTATAAATATAACTCTTAATATCCTAAAAACATATAGTCTTCGTTTTTTTTTCCAAATTTTGCGAGTATATAGTAAAAATCTAGAGACCATCGTGGCGCAAGCGTCTATCTATAAATGCGACAGTTGTGGCTTTGGTGTGGATTGCCACTCAAGTAATGAAGTATTTAATATTTTTATACCCTCGTTCTAGTAACTCAAAAAGTAATGTCAAAACAATATTATTAACACTAAGTTACACAGCGATATGTGAGATACAACGTAAACCAAAAAAAAAATTGCTAAAATTATCTTCTTTTAGAGATGCATGAAAGGTGACTTCTCTTATTACAAAAATAAACTTATCTGTATTTAATTTAAGTATACATATTTTTAAGATGGAGGATTTTATTTGTATTTGTGATCGTACTCACGACTGAGCTACAATTGCATCAACATAATACTAATGATATGTTGATTTATTTGCATTCGTATAGCATGCGCTGTTTCTGTATGCAAATATTGGATTGACGAAGCGCAGGTGTTATAAAAAGAAGCACAGTTCTAGAAGTATAATGTAGAATTGTAGTGATTTTAAGGTAAAGTATACTGTCCAGTAAACAAAAACAGAAGTTGTATTTATTTCTTTATTTTTGCATCCGTTTGCCATTAACATTACTTATATAATAACTTGCGTATGTTTTAGAATTAGTAAAATGTAAATGTCTTTATTAGTTAATCGTATAAAAATATCTTATTTCATATTAACATTTATTATTTTATATTTTAAGTATTAATGACCATGACCATAGGTAACATAAGCTATAGGTATCTGTTTACGTCTGTTATTGGTCTGCTAACAGTGGAGTGCCATTATTTTAGTAATATAACGATTGTATTAGCTTAAGGCAATATTTGCTTTGCCATCTCAAATGTAATGGATTCATCGTTCCGCTATGTGAATTATGGAGAGCATTCAACTTACGAGATGAAGAGATTTTGATATACGAGTAGAGTATCATAACTATATTTATGTCGTATAAAAAGTGAACATTACATCATATTTCTCATATAATTATATTATGTATTATATTTTCAAAGTTAGCGTATATTTAAAAATTTAAAGGAAACCAGGAGTCAATAAGAGAGATTCACGCTTATATAAGAAGTGAAAAGTCTGCTAGTGCTCGTCTCTTAGACCACAACGTTATTATATGAACCGTTTCCGAGATATTATTTACTGCGACTAATTCAAACGACTTCAGAAATTGTAAATTGAATTCGTAATGGGGCATTTTATTTGTTTATGCTAATACCTGGTTTTAATTAAGCGTGTCGTATATGGGTGGCGAGAGCGGGACAAAAAATACGGAATTCAGGCTATGCGATATAAAAACTAAGTGATTTATTTCACCGTGCGTCATTATTGGAACACAGATAAATTAATAATAGTTTCTTGTTAGTTTTATGGCCATTTCGAATTGTGATGTTTTTTCTTAATTTTTAATCTACATTTTAAAGTCGTTCGTTTACATTTATGTTCGATGTTTGAATTGTTTGATAACAAATCAACTATATTGATTTTTGTGTCGGATTTAATAGCGTTTATATTTGTAGTAATAACCTATTTTTGTTTTATTTATTTGTAGAGTTAATGTTCTAATTATTTGTCAATAAACGGAAAACAAATTAGTTTTTTTTTATCACTAATTTGAACGCGAGTTTTATTTTTTTAAATCATATAGGTACCAGTTTAATGTTTGATTTTGATAAACAATTACTAACACGTTCATATAACTTCAGTAAAAATTTGAGACATTTTTCACAACAAAAAATATTTAACGTTAGTGTTAAGAAATAAAAAAAATCAACTAAAACTTCTTTATCTTTTCAAAATATAAAATTTAAAACTCATTAATAGCTAATATATACTACAAAAATAAAATTTTAACACAATTAAATTTTATTAATTTTTTATATTTTTTTGCTACCATCCAAGGCGTACCTTTAATAGATCGGTGTATCCTACCATTTCCCACGTCATCGATGACGCCGCCCATCATAAATAAACACATTACGTCACTCTGACAGCTCCCGGAATACTTGACACGTGTCATCGTAATGAAAGATTTATCGAAACATAAAAACGCACAAATTTAAACTGTAACACCCAAATATTAAGATGTTTTTTCATACATTCACTTTGTGAAGGAAGTTTCGTTCTGTTTTTATATTCACCGTGCACGGCATACGGTGCCTACCTGTCGTTTCTGCATTATATTTAATGTTTGATTTTAAAACGCGATAAAGGCTGTGTCTCTAACCGACTGTGGAACGTGGATATGGCATTTAATGCGAAGCTATTTTATAAATTTCTTTTAAATATCATATTAAACTTTAATTTTATCTAGTATTTTAAGTACCGTATGAAAAAGTTATTTTTTTATTTGACCATTTACATTTAACATGGAAATGTAATTATTGTACAAGTAGGTATAAAGTAATTTCTTGAATTTTATTATTTAACATAAATACCTTGGTTAACGTAATCCTTGGTGATCCGTATCTTCAATGTTATCTTTTTTGCCATTGCATCGGTTCCATATTTACGAGTATATGTAAAATTGAGGTAATAACACAAAGCGCGTCGTTAAGTGTCACCATACACATGTCGAAATTTGGACAGTGAGTGGAAAACGGAGTGTCATAACACTACATTCGCTCTGCTACCTTGCTATATGTGTGATAGAGAAAAAAAAACAACATTATATATAAAATAGTCCACTATAATACTAGCATATCTCGTTAACGGGTCCGTCTGTCCGTCAGTGGCTATTCCTATTCACGGGCAGTGTGGCTTGCACGCAGGTATTTAGGCGCCAGATGTACGATAAGGAACCTCCCGTGGAGCTGTTATCTCTCAGTTTATCTACACGTACATATCTATCGATAACGCTTGTTCCCATCACTATACTCCTGTTGGGATAACTTGATTGCTAGTATTTTAGATATTCCATTGTTTGTTGTTATCGATCCGGTAGTTTAATTGTGATTCAATTTCTTGCTCGTGATAAGGGTTTTAGACGGAATGTAGGATTTCTTTGTTTAGGTAAATATGATTTAAACGGTAACAGGGAGATGTTTTTATTTTCTAATTAATCAAGAGCTGAAATAAGAAATAGACGTAACTTCAGATTTTCTCCGCTTTACATCTCAAATTGCGCATCCGGCCGGAAAGCAGAGAATGAAGTGTCATTAGCGTGAGGCTGCTTTAAATAAACACAATTTATTCGTAAAATAATAAAATACATGTTTCGATTACCATTAATATTGTATCTAAACCAACAAATCATAATTTACATAAGTCGTATTTAAAAAAGTTTCATTTTCAACCAACAATTTAGTCGATGTTTAAAATAAACACGGAATAAATCATCGAAATACGGTTCAAATGAGTCGCCGGGTGCGCTTATTATTCAAGCCTAATTACCAGCGCTACATACCGCGGTGGGAGATCTCCTGCAAGCATGTCAGGAATCCGTACTGAGCCCCGGGGCGTCGGTAACGCTTACGCTAACGTTTACGTTGTTTGTGCCCGTTGCACCTTTAATTTGATTTTGTTTATGTCAATAATTTATTATACTTACGTAGAAATATCTAGTTATCTATATTTCTATACTAATATTATAAAGATGAATAGTTTGTTTGTTTGAACTGAATTTCTTTCTGTTAGCAAGACAAACCGCGGCGTTGAGTTTAGCCACCCAATTTAAAAAAAAAATTGAAAAGATATCGCTGCAAAGAGGACTGAGGGTCTTATGACACTGTGTTTCTGTCTGCCCCTTCCGACTCCGCTATATGTGAGATAGCTAAAATATACCGTAAAGCTAAAATATATATTTTTTAATTTAAAATTATTGAAATATTTATATTAAATTTAATGTTAACTAATACGTCCCGCCCACCTTAAACCGCTAACGGGCGGGCGGAACCGCAGAATGTTAGCTTAATTGTGTACAACAAAAAACATCCAAAGAAATGCAGAATTGTCGTCCACGTGTATCTGATTACAGAGGAAGTGGATATCGCTCCCCCGACGGTAATATGTCGTTACTTTTTATTTTTAGTTAATTAGATAATCAAAGTTTTCTTTTCTGAACTTGTATTTGATTTTTGTTTAAATATTTAAAATGGCCTTTATTGTTTTGAAAGGGCACGAATCGAGTGGCTGTAGGTCAAATTTAATAAAAAAATAATTTAATTTATTTACTTTCAAAATAAAAAAGAAGGGTACCTACTGTTGAGAATTTTATTGTACTACACCATTGATAATTTTATAAAGAAGCGTTTTGTCTAGCGAAATTTAACGTCGCATTTTGTATCGCCAGAGCGCGGAAGTTAAGATAACTCATACTTATTTAGGAAACGTAAAAAGTTTTAACGTAGCGGGACTCGAACCCGCGCCTCCTGCAAACCGACCAGGCGCTCTGACCACTGAGCCATACGTTTCCTAAATAAGTATTTATCTTTCCTAAGTGTGGATTAAAGTGTTAACTTTATTAAAGTGTTAACTTTAAAAATGTTTAAAAAAAAAAGATAACTCATTCTTCCGAGTGTAAATCGAACATACAACCATCGCATTAGCAGTCAGTCACATACTGTCAGCTAATAGTTGTATGGACTAGGCTCAAATCTCCACCACTTATTGACTACTCATTAAAAAAATATCATCAATAGATTTCTCCCATAATAAAGAAAGGGTGATAATAAAATGTATTTATTAGAAATATGAATATTGTCGTATTTTTAAATCATAAAAGTTTTAATAGCTTTTGTTTCGTCTTCACAAGCCAGCTCGCGTGCAAATTGTAGCGTTTGACACGCTACCCCAGTTACGAAGTGCAATCAAAACGATTTATAGACTTCCTTACATATTAAAACTTCATATGATTTTTTTATTTACTTTATGGTGCTAAAGTATTTTTTTTTATTTTTTTTATGATTTAAACAGGAGAATCGAACTCTCAAGCACCGCACTTATCAGGAAATGAAAATATTAAATATTTCATCTCTTGGAGTGGGAATCATATGGGTATGATTCCCTGTCGCTTTAACGTTGTCTAGCTACTAGAGAGAAGAAATGGAAATAATTGATTGTCCGACTGGGAATTAAACCCACAAACGTCGCATTTGTGTTTATACGATATGCAATTTTACCTTCTACATAAAATTTACTTTTGACAATTATACAAATTATAATACTGTTTTTATAATTTTATCACACGAGTAATATTTAAATACTTGAAATAATTGGCACTTCAACAACAATTAAAATTACAAATATAACGAATACTCGTGAGACATTCAATGTAAACTGTTAATTGTTACTATATTTATAAACAATAAGCGTCAGTGTCCAATCACGTACCATTATAAAAAAATATCACAATGGACAATAAAAAACAGGCGTGCAAAATCAAAATAAAGTCATCTTCGTACGTGATGCGAAGGCGAAAGGAATCGGAATTAATGAATGGTTCCTGGAAATAATATCGGTAATATGGGAATGTTTTGACTTGGTTTGCGTACCTCCATACCTGCGCGTTGTCAGTGCTTCTAAGAATATAGCTGTATGTTGTTTGGAGAGATTTAAAATGTATTACTTGATTGTATGTATGTTTATGTTCGTATGTATGTATTATACGGAGGTACAAATGCGCTAGAAAATATTTAAACAGCTTTTATAATATTCAAATTATTAGCTCTTTATTATTTACTTATTCGCTATAGAGATAAGCTCAGAAAAAGACAATACACAGTACATACACAGTTTTTGGTAATTTAGAAACGTAAATACTTTTTTCATTGTGATTAACTTACAACCACTAGTATCTCCTCAAAAACATTTGTTGTTGAAATGAGAAAAAAAATAGTAAACTTGTATCATATTATTCCCATAGAAAATGGTCCAGATTACCTGCCAGCATCCGTTATAAGAGAACAATCAAAATATCTAAAATTACCCGACGATCATAGTGCAAGTACGATTTGAAGGCCAATTTGCAAAACGCGTGCCCGCCTTAGGGAGCTCGCGGGTGGGCCGTCGACTCGCTAAAGACTTCCTGTCGGTGCCTGACAGCCTGGTGTGATTGAATCTACTATTTAAATTAAAATATTAAAAGTACTTTATATATTGTAGATGACTGGTGACTGATGTTGGTAACTTCGATAGACGCAAATGTTTTATTTTTATAGGTTCTTTGGATAATATTTTATTAAATGTAGGTTAAGTTCACTTTCATATCTACATCGTGACTCGGGGACTTTTAATGATGTCCAAAGAAAACGGACAAATAATTGCTATAAAAAAGTATAAAGATAATGAAGATTTATGGCTTGATATAAAGCTCTAAATGTTAATTTGACCTCTATGAAATACATATATGGAATAGAGTATAACTATATTCTATAGAATATCATATCTTAGATAACCTGTTAGAGCAAACTAACCAGTTCAACTATAGTCTAGTCAACGCATCTCGCTTATGAGGTTCTTCATAAACACCTCTAATGGATAAAGAAATCTTTAAATTAGAAATTAAAGAATGGGAAAATACTTAACCTATAAATAACTAAGAAATACCTGCTCATTTTTTCATAAATATAAACCTCCTAGGAAGATTCAAACTGATCTGACATTTGAAAAATTCTACCTGCGCTAGAAGGCGATCTATGAGTAATTATTCAGAGGAAATTTACTCACTTGGGCAGACCCAATTTTCGAAACATTGTGTGTTGAAGGGGATTATGTGGTTATTCCCTAATTGGCATACAAACCACAACAAAGGTACACACATATATTCAATTAGACGATGTTCTACTGCACCACGGTACCTTCATACATTGCACAATTATTTACTATATATATTATATAGTATAGATATTTTGAATATTAATTTAAAATATTGCAGTAGCGGCTTCTGTATTGCTTTTAGTTACAAAATCAATCACTGCCTTAATTATTTGTAGCCATCTTTAATGTTCAAAGCGGGCGCACAGCTAGAGAACATTTGTCTATACGATACGAGTACTTCGAAAGGTTATCCTGCATTCTTCGAAACTCATTACTCAATATTAGAAACGACTACCGTTACTGACTTGGAAAGGTATAGATGTGCACTATTAAATAAATCCAACTTAACGAACGACTCTTCCTAGTTTATGGGACCCTAATAATCTTATTGTACGCACAATATGCAGAAATCTATGATTAATGCGCGATGCATTCACGACTTGCGACAGCGCGCAAAGTTGTTTATACTTATTAGTTAAATATATTTGTCATATAATAACTTGTATTGCTAGCACCAGCTGCTCGGGTAAAGAAATTACCTCATTGAACTTATCAATTTTCGAACACTTTGAATCACTCGGACAGAATTGGTTTTAGTTCTTAATTTTTATCCTATAGGTACTTTTACTGATTTCTCATTTATAAATCGAAATACAGGATACATTAGATTAAAAAAATTGAAATACAATATGGTCATTACTCAATGGCTCAGCGTGTTGCTACAGTAGTGAGGGTTGTGAGTTTATCCACGCACTGATGGACAAAGTACTTACTATATTGAAATATTTCACTCAATAAGCATTGAACATGGATGGAAAGCGGATAGCAGAGTGTCTTTACACTAGGCTTTCTCTGCCTACTCTGGAGTGCTGGATGCTGGATAATGCGTAAAATAAAAACAACTGATATACTGGAGATTCGATCGTGCCATTTGTTGATCACAGTTCGCTTCGCTAATGTCACGTTTAATGGAAAACACACAAAGAAAACTGACCCGTAAAAAAGGGATAACTGTACACAATTAAAGAATACACGTAAAAAAGAGATCAAATACAATAATCTTTGCGTACGAAAGACATGTCACTTCTATTCAAATGGGTGCGTAACTACGACAAGTAATTTATATGTAAAACGATGTGCGATCGCTCCGGCGGGCGCACGTCACTCTCAACTCTATACAAATGTACAAGATTGATATCCATCAGAAATCGGTAGTGCATCATCCCACATACCGATATTAGTTTTAATGTGCTTAATATATCTACATACATTTTTATTCTCAGTTCAGGTTGGCAGGTGGAATCTAAATATAAAATCAATTTTTCTTCAAATCTACATTTTTGTTCTTCTGCTTTGTCGACTTCTTCATTTAAATATTGCTTAAAATTTTCACTATCTTCCACGCCAGGTGCAAAACATAAAAACACATGCGTACATTGAAAAGTTATGAACCTCATTAAGATTAAGATACTCATTTCTATATTAGCATTCTGCTGAATTGTGGCATAGCAGGAGGACATTACTTCTACAACCTTGTACAAATAATTTAAATTATACATAATTAATTAATTAACCAATTATCACCTTTATAGACAAAACCACTTATATAGTACATTACTTCGTTACACCGGCAGGTGTCCTCAACCTGTCACCCTTTGAAATGTCACCAAGTTAATTGCAAACATATGTCAATAGATATACATATATACATTTATTATATAGAAATGTGTAATCCATGAAACACTTTCATTATTAAGACTACCTGAAACTAGGCAGCATAGAAAGATAAAATTTGTCATACATATATAGGCCCTTTGGAAAGTATAAAGGAGCACTAAATTATAGCTCTACGCTGTATCGCGCACAAGGTAGGCAGAGGAAACATAATGTTAAAACACTTCGTTACTCACTAAACAAAATTCGATTAATTCTTAAGTAATCGGGGAAAAAGCAGGATACTTCTTTTTACGTCTTCACGTAAAATAAAAGAAGAAAATTCGAAATTGAGGCCAGTTAAGTTATAAAAAAAAAATTAAAGGAAGTTGCGGGCGGCAACTAGTATGCATGCGAAGCTATATAATGTTGATTTTCGACCTTATTTGATTGTGAGGGTCGTGTTACCTAATGAAATGATATGGAGAAGTTTTAAGTATTTTATAGCTCATTAATATCTCAAAGGTACTTTTTTTATTACTTTTTATATTAATGATTTGATAACGTAGATTTTTTAAGCGTTTTTATTGCGAATTATATATTGTTTTGCTTATAAAAATTATATATTCTACAACACCGCTTATTGCGCTCATAAAAATACAAAACAATGATTTGTAGCGCATATGTTTTTTTTAATGTATTTTGGCATTTTAATTATAAAAGTAAATCTTTATTTTACCTTCAAAAGTTTATCTTAAGCAAAAAATATAAGCTTAGGCAGATTATTATCTAATAGATACTGCATTCAAACTTGATGGCCGTGAACTATATATAAAACACGATAAATCAACCGAATTTAAGTAATTTCCATATAAAGAACTGTAACGTATTTCGCTAAGTGACACAAACAAAAAAAGTAACCCTAAAACGCCCACACTTGATATACAATGTCTCATTAGGCGACACGAATTAACATAAACTAGGGCCGTAAATAAATGGGCGAATAAAATAGCGGTGACAACAGTTGGTGCTCGGTGCTGATCGGCCGATAAGAGAACAAGGGCTCGGATGTCGCTAAACCATCGATAAGTTTTATGATGTCATTTATATTTCGATTGATCCAATTTGCTTGGATTTTACTTTGAAAGTAATATTTTTGAGTTTTAATTTAATTTATATGCTTCGTTTTAGCTTTAATTTCTTATCTTGGGACTTGGGATCGAAATGGCTGATTCGTTGGAACGTTCAAATTGTTTTAATGCATGTGTAAATATTTTGTTTGGATTATTTTATCGACCTATTTAAAAAATTGTATCTTTGAGTTTTTTTTAATCAAATCAAAATAGCTTCAAAGGTAGAGGGAACATAAGGTTAAGACACTCAATTCTCCACTTTCTGCCCAACTCGAGGCATTGCGTGTCGAGTGGTGGAACTCAACGCGTGAAGAAGAGCGCCAGTCATAAGAAATGAAAATAATTCATTCCCTCGAATGGAAATCGGACCCACGACCGTCGTGCTACAGTCACACCCTTATGCCCCTGCGCCACAACGGCCTCATTTGTCAATCATTTTAATACTTTTTAATTGGAGAAATCTAATGAAAGAATAAGTAGGTATTATTATCTCATATTCACTTTTTTCTATCTACCCGTAAAATGCGTGATGATAAAAACAATAATGCGTACACTTGTAAAACAAGCCCGCAGCAGCGTTACAGTGTTTAACTCGAGTTGGCCCTCTGTGATATTAATTTAAATGTACTTTTAAAAACTTTCTATGGAATGTCAGAATCGCCGCGGGGAATTCGGAACGAGGCACGTTTTTTATTTGAACAAGTCCAAGAAAAAACATCCGATGGTCGGTATGATGGATGCGGGAGGCGAGGGGGCGGTCCGGCCATTAAAAAACAATAAGCCAAAGGCGGCGTGTCGGACACAATTTGTGTGTTTGTCTCGTCTTTATACTTGTTTGACCAACGTATCAATCTTGAACTTCAAATCTTACGGATATACTCGTAACTTGGAGAGATTGTTCTAACTTCTCACGAAGTTAGGATAATGAGCTAATAATTAAATAATATAATAATTTCTTATCTTCATCATTTATCTCTGGTCTTTTGATTCTCGAAATATAATTAAACAAAATTAATTCAACTTCGTCTCAGAATTTGAACGCTACAAAATATTGGCATATATTTCAGGCTAATGATACGCTCATCAAGGCCCAAGAAAATTATTATTTTTATAATATTAAGTAAGCAAATAATCCTAAACCATGATTATATTATTGTAGACCTTGGTTATAATAACTTAAATATTTTATTTTTCAGGTAAGTACATAATGTACATGACATTTCAAGAAGTCTTCTTTAACGCTTCATCAGGTAGGTGTACATATAAATACTTGTTATTATTCATATATTTCACAATCAATTCTAAATATAGCGATAAACGTTAAGCACAAAGGCGATGTCTCGCCTCGTAAAGGACATTATCGTGTCACGGCGACTGTTTAGTATTTTTAAGAGATTTTACAACAAGCCAAATGATTTTTAAGTGTATTTTCATATGTATAAATGAAATTGTCTATATAGTAAATTGTTCATTAAAATATTATATACATTTTTTGGTTTTACATTTTTTTTATTTTCAAAAAATACTATGTAGGATGAAATTTATTTGACATGTGCAGCACTATTATGATTCATCTTTTCTTTTTTTTTAAACTATTAAATATATCATTTCCTCTAGTGGAAATCGAATCCACAAAGTGTCGCGTTTGTAGACGCACGCTTGTGCCCACGACTGGTCTCAACGTTTGATTCATCTTTTAACTTAAAGAAGTATAGAGTCAAAAATGGCGTAATATAAGTACTTAATTATTTTAATAAGGAGAATTGTAGTATTTGAAACCACCGAATCACTCTCGTTCCTCGTCATCGTCCCGTTTACTCTTTATTTCTCCATTTTAGATATATTATGTGAATGTATTCATATTTCTGAGCCAATTTGATTTATAACATGGCCAAAAAAACAATAAACATATGTAAAAAAAGTAAAAAATCTAATTATTAAATATTAAAGGCCAATGCTTAGATTCAACTTGGAGATGTATATTAAATGTAAGTTAATTATTTATTGTTAACTTCAAACTCAATAAATTTAACTTTTCAAACAAAAAAAGACACCTGCTACTACAGTATAAGTACATAATTTGAACTGTTCCACGTTATTCGTTTAACAAACTCGCTAATTGTAGGCTGTCTCCTCGGATCAGGCAGGCTGCGGTCATTGATCATGATTGTAATAACCGTGGTCGTGGCTGCACTTCTATAGAGGTTTGTTTATGTTCGTGACTCTCTTTTTGAAAGCTTTGATTGAAATTTTAAAATAAAGGAAAATTTTGTAAATAAATAGGAAATGATAATTATACAAAAAAATAGCAACAAAAAATTAAAAAGAAGGAAATCATTTCGAAAGAACAGCATATAGGAAGATCGATATTCTCATAAGATACCTATATAACAAAAAGTAATTTATCATAACGTACTTAAATTTCTTATTAATCATTCCCAACTAACTACAATTAAGACCTATATTTCATAACAATTAATAAATAATTCGACGCTAATAACATTGTCTCAAACAAAAATCGAATGAACCACTGAAAGGCCGAACGACGAGATATTCTATAGATCTCTTGTGCCCGCGGCAATGTGGGCCTCTTTAACTGAGCAGTCACCGCTACCGCCTTCAACTTGTGTGGTCCTCCGATCAATTTTGTATGGCCGCTACTATGGAAAGTTTTTATTAGTTTTGTTAATAATAACATCATGCAGATTTTTTGTTAAATGAAAAAATGGTGATGATAGCTCTGTTGGGATGAGATTGAACAAGATGGTTGCACCCACATGTACAAATATTTATAAGTTAATTTCGCTTTAAGAACGGCGTTAATTTTCCCATTCCGCGCCTATTATCTATAGATAGAAAAGGAAAAGTACAAAGGTTATACTGACTTCAGTTCAAAGATGAAGAATGCAGGAAGATTTTTCTTTTGCCCTTTTTTTAATTTATCAGCTTCACGCTGTATCCCGCACAGCATGGCAGTCAGAGGGAACTTAGTGTTAAGACACTCTGTTCCCCACTTTCCGCCGAGTTCTGAGGGCATTGCGTGTTGAGTGGCGAAAATCAATGCCCCGCTTTTGCCTCAACACCAGAGCGAAGAAATGAAAACATAAATAAATATTTAATTTCCTGGAATGGGGATCAAACCCAAAACCAGTAGATTTTACAGTCACACTTTGTACCCTTGCGCCACGGCTGGCCTCACTTATTATTATTATCTTATTTCATTTAATTGTTTTGAAGTTATATCTCATTTATAAGAAATAATGTTATGTTTGAAGTGATATACACTTCAAAGATAACATTATTTCGCTTATTTTATATTTAATTTAATACACTTAAAAAGGGGAAAGCTTAATGACGATGAGGTTATCATTAAGTGCCAAATTTTAATAGTGAGTTTCAATCATGTTTATTATTGCCAATTTGCGACTATGAGTGGTCATTACGAGGAATGCACGTTTATGTAAAAAATCAATTTTCACTTGTAATTTTTTCCGTGAATCTGATGTTATAACTCACAAGTCTTCTTTACCAATAAACAATAAACGATTTTCTCAGACTTTCTCGACAATTTGGTTACCGTACGATAGCTTTTGTGTTAAGCACCCTTAAGGACTAATTTAGCTTGCTGCGGGGTCTAAAGTAATTTTACAAACGAATACGGTGGTGCTTTCTACCCCGAGATTATATTTGCGGGATGGAGCTTCCCATTTACTGATTAATAAAGATGCTTTTGCAACGTTTTTACAGCACAAGAGACTCTGGTTCAGCGTGTAACTAGTTAACGAAGTGCGTATTACCAGTACGTCGAAGTCTTTTTAGTTCCAGCCTAATTGTAGGGTTTCGACGCCTCGCTTAAACGTCTTGGTCTTTGATAGGGTTGTAATATTGATATATAAATATTACACTTATATTTTACGTCATGCTATTTTACATTGTACTGTATTTGTTACAAATGAATTTGAACATGAGAAAAGTTAATTATGATTTATAATACTAATACTCGAATAGATCCTATATTTCCCTAAAAATATTCTTCTATATGATAAAAAATAAAGGGACATATTAATTACTATGAAAGCATAGAGTACCCCAATTAATTGTATACGACCTCTAATAACTATTAAGGCTGATCCCTAACAAGAGTTGTGGCACATTAGGGCGTGGATAATCTGTCGTCGTTGTGTGTGGCGGCCCTAAGTCATCGAGCTTGGCTGACGGGTTGAATTGAAAAATAAACACTCTGAATGATTCGTGTGTGGTGGGTTCACTTTGCTTCCCCATTTAAGTTTGTAATCTATAAAAGACTTGATTATATAAGATTTTAAACTTTTTAGTGGTAATATGTCTGAAATGAATGAAAAGTAAAAAATACAGTGATAATATTATGAAAAATAGAGTGATCACTGGGTTTTATATCGTCAATGTGCGAGATATTTATAGAAAGGCAAATTAAAACGAAATGTATGAATTACGAGTAGCTTTTTGCAGTGATGGCTGTAAGTCGTAGATGGGCGTTACAGCTTAGTTGTTGACGGGTTAAATTAAAAAATAAGCGATCATAGAAAATGTTTTTGCGGTGGGTTGTACAATTTGCCATTACAATTTTATTAAATATCGCAATATCTTAAAAAAGATATCTGACTTTTTAAAAAAGCAGCTTAACTAACGCTTTTTCCACATACTAGGATTAGCAGAGTGAACCAATCAGTGTTAAAATACTCCCGTGCCCGGTGTCCGCTCAATTTTCGAGTCTTTCTTTGTCTAGCTTTGTCATGAAAAATTTTAATTTAAATAAAAATATAAAATTTTATATTTAATCCCTTGGGTGGAGATAAACCCCACGGCTGATTTTTATTTTTATTTTTTTATTATGCGTAATCAGTAGGTAGTCAATATCTATTGCTGTCGATATTTTTTCCTTTTAAAAACCGTCTCTAACTGTTTGCAGGCTTATAAGGTAAAATATAGACTGTATCTTATATGACCTCTAGTCAAGAGGTCGAACGGACCGGCCGCGGCGCTGACGGGTTAAATTGAAAAATAAACACTCTGAGTGATGGGCACGCGGCTGGTTGTTGACTCTGCCGCCATTTTGCAAACTTTGCACAGTACATTAACTTGTAGCCTACCTGCTTTATTTAAGTTTTTTTCTTCTTTCTTCATTATTATTTATACAGAGTATTATACATGGTAGGTAAGTACAGAGATATGAATAGTAAATCACCGTCTGCTCCGCTTTCTAATCAAACAAAATATTAATTTTAATGTTTGGCGGCGGATTCCAACGCTACACTATATTTAATTATTACATTACAAATTATTACAAATACATATGTATGTACCTATATCTCTCAAAATTCAATAATATTTATTGTGAACATGACTATGAAGTATGAGACAGTCGTGGCACGGCACAGCGCGACGGTTGTGGCTCGAATTTCCTTCCTTTCATCTACACATATATGTTTTAATTAAAAATATTAATAAGCCTAAGAAATCTCTATGATATTCGAGTATTACTTAGCTTTTAACTAACCGTATTCTCACTGACAGTGGTGATCGATACTTTTAAAAGCTCCCTGGGACTACAATACATTCATCTGAACTAATTTCTTGGCAACGCATCAAAGGATCGACGTGATGAGTGTAGTTGCTCGAGGTAACGTTTACACGACTCATCACAATGTTCTATCGTCGTTCTTATTTAGATATCACTTATCACACAACAGTCGACTATTTTTTTTTCTAACTCTCCTTCTCCATTCCTAGCGGGGTAGCCGGAGAGCTGTTTTCCTACGTTGACTCAAGTGACAGTCAACGTAGGAACTGTTAGGAAGTGAGACTGTCAATCAAGTGACTTCTAAAAACTATTACCCAAAATTCAATTTCTATATTTTTTCTCAAACCATTGATCGCCCTATAAAGTTTAAGGAACACTAAATTCTCATCACTGTTCGAAGCTGGTGTACGCACGAGTGCGGGCCACACGCATTAATTATTGGTTGGCGGCGATAGGCGCGGTGTGTAAACAAAGGCCGCGTAATCGTAAATCAGCGCAAATATGATGCGCCCGCGGCGGACCGATACCGGACCGACCGACGCGACGCGGAGTGTAGCGCGAGCGGCTTAAAGTACACCGCTTGGTTAGATAGATTTTTTTTATTTTTTTTACTTTTAGCACCATTTTTTTTTGTATTATAGCATCTATTTTATTTTTGTGCTACGTTTTTATATATTTTTTTAATGGGATTGATAGAGCCTTTTCTATTTTATTTGTTTTTACTTATATACGTAGCGTTTTCAAATCACATCTTAAGGATTATACATTTGTCTATATTTTACATGCTTTATTATATTTTTTCCAATTATTTAGAAGTGAGATAATTTTGTATAAGCAAATTACGAGTTAGATGGTGTGATTCAACGATGTACTTTGTCAATCTCGACTATTTTTCATATATAAATACTTAAATACATTGTGCAATGTATATAACATCGCGCATTAATAAACTAATATAGTACGTATTTACTTAAGATATTAAGGAAACGCATTCGTTGATATTAAGTGAAACACATTTCTTACGAGTCCCGATAAAGAGCCCACGACTGTATAAATTTCACAATTCTTAATGCAGCGAGCCGCAGGAGATAAGTAAATAGAATGTAATTGAATATTTCCTTCACATTTATCAATGTTCCCGCGAAGATAATAATGCTTTTAAGCGCAAATTCCTTACGACAAAACGATGTAAGCTTTTTTTCAACTTAAGTATCTAAACTAAAGGTACGTACGTATACCTATTACCTGTTATTAGTATTATATAAATCAATGTAGGGTAAAGCCCTTAATTGATATATATTGACAAACTGCCTTTAATTATAGAGATAATTTTTTTAACTAGAATTTTTGTTTTATTTATTGTGAAGATTTCGTGGTGCAGTTAGATAGGATATGAATGAAGACAATATTGCGAGATTCAAATCGCTCTGGATAGACAAACTAAATATTTCCCTTTTTGCTTGCATCTTTAAACATACACGATGTAGAAATAACCGGAGAAAATATTTTAATTGTGACCTCAGAACCATCGCGTGAAGTTACATATTTGCCAACTGAGCTACAATGGTTTTTTTTCCAGCTTGACGCGATATCCCATGCAAGTGGCAATATAGGCGAAGAGAACTTAATATTAAGACCTATTTTTCCCCACTTTCCTATTAACCTAATATGACATTAGATATTACGGTAGATTATTTTAGCTTCACACTTTATCCCTATGGATGTAGGCAGGTTGAACAGGGCGCAAAACGTTAGGTATATAGCATAAAGTGACATGTTCGTCGATATTTATGTATTCGATATTATTTATTTCGGCTATTAGCGGTCGGTACGTTTAAAGTTCCAAAACACGATGAAGAACATCCGCTAAAGTGGTCGGATATCGCGTGATATGCACGCGATTACACGCTTGTTTTATATTATTGTTCTTATTCACGCACATTGATTGTTTGTAGGCAGGGAAAACGTAGTGATCTAAATCGTTTTTTTTTTGGATTTTTTTTTTATATTCCTCATGTCAATTTGGGTATTTACCATTAGATGGAAGTTATGTGAATGGATATTTAAGGTGTTTTTATTTATTTTAACAATAATTATAAGAATATATTTACTATAAGTGGTCATTGTAATGTGACCACTGTTTTTGCAGGTTCTTTAATTTATATCTTCTCACTGTAAACGCGATAGTTTCGGATTCGATTTCCACTATGAAGAAAATGTGGCAATTAGTTTCGTAACTCAATTTGAATTCGAATAGAGTGCCTAGACACTAGGTTCCTTGTACCTGACATGCTATATACTCAGTTTACTTTAAAACAAATGAGAAAAGCATTACTTAAAATGCTCTGTGAAAAGTAATTCATATAATTCTAACACAACTGTTAATGCATCGACTTTGTACTAGTATACGCATAGTACAAATGCCGGCCGATAAGGCGGCTAATGAGCCTTCGATATGTCAAACGCAATCTACAGCGATATTCCTACGCAAAGCAAGTAAATTTAACCAAACAATAGATAACATAGGTATGTAAATTCAAAATAAATAAATCAGCTTCACGCTGTATGCCGCATACAGCAGGGCTCCCTAACCTAGTGTTAAGACACTCCGTTCCCCACTTTCCGTCAAGTTCTGGAGGCATTACGTGTTGAGTGTCGAAAACCAACGCCGCGCATTGCCTCGACCCCAGAGCGAAGAAATGAAAATATATATGTAAATAAATATTTGGTACAACTGTGTGACTGTAAAACCGACTGGTTGTGGGTTCGATCCCCACTCGAGGAGATGAA
>DWAN01000450.1:0-23932 GCA_018230445.1 Heliconius hewitsoni | reverse complement strand
AAATTTTTATACGTTTTCTAAATAAGTATTTACACAATTGTTCTTTATAGTATTATGTAAGAGATACCCACTTTTTAATCATTTAGAGATCATAATTTAAGTCTTATATCTTCAGATGGTAGTGTTTATTCTGGAAGCGTGTAGTAACAGCTTTATACAATTTTGCATTGGAATATTATGTTCATTTCTTTATAATTTATTAGCAATTTCGACGATTAAATCTTAATAATATTGTTTTTGTAATGGTTATCTTCAGCTCTTTTTCTAGTGATAGTAATAATAAAACTAAAACTTAAAAGAATCTAAAATAATCGCATTTTAATCATTTTTGTTAGTGCTCATGGGCACATGATATTATGATGTACCTATTTTTTATCAGTTGAGCCTTAGTAAAGTGTCTTATCAGTATTTCATTTTTATTATTGTGTATTTAAAAATATAAAGTAAATATGTAAATACGAGGCTATGGGTATTATATTATAGAAACAGTTGTTACATAATCACTTACAAAGCATCAAAGAGACTACTTATGTCATGTTGCCTTGGAAGGCTTGTTCAAACATTACTTAGGTTTCACTTCAGGAAGATTGTGGCAAGAAATCACTGACGGCTGTGGTTACATAAGGCATTAACGGGATTAACTTATTGAACCGAAAAACTGTATACGAATGTCTTAGCAAAGATAACGAGAGAAAGAATGTGGCAGTTTGCTCCTATGATTACAATTATAGTGTAGATAAAATTCGCAATAAAAATATAAAGTGCTCGTAAAAGGGAATCTTAATTCTTATGAAACGAAAGACAAATTTGGTTTATTATTACGAAGGGACGGGCGTGTTTATAAGAACGGTCTAGTCACGAACCTGTGGCACCTTGCCAGAACATCATCTATGACAAGGCTAATTTATAACCCACTTGAATAGCCAGATTTTGGCAATGTAAAAATATGTGTTGATGTAATATTTTAAAACGAAAAGTTGCCGAAATAGATTAATTTCTATTATAAACACGTTTTTCAATTCACAAATGTGGGCCTTTACGTTTACTGTTCGATAAAAATAGAAATAATGCTGCCATCGAACTAATTGCAAACTAAATTTATAATGAGAAGATAACAGTCTGATGTGTAAATTGTTTCTCTCAGTTTTCCGTTTACCTATTTTCTATAACGTTACAGTTTTAGAAAGTTTATGAAATGATATTCAATTAAAATATGTGTAATAATAACATTGAGTTCATCGTGGCGCAGGGGCACAAGCGTGCGACTGTATACGTGCTAGTTGGGGGTCCGATGCCCGCTCGGGGGAATGAAGTATTTAATATTTTCATGTAATCGCTCTAACAACGAAGTAAAGCGCGACGATGAGTTGCGCTACTCAATAAGAAATGCCACAAGAATACGGCGCAAAGTAAGGAACAGAAGCGTATTAATGGGAAACCGAGTGTCTTAATAATAGGTTCCCCAGGTTCCCTCTGCTTACCCTGTTAGGGTGGTAGGTGCGGGATACAGCGTAAAGCTAAAAAAGAATACAAAATACTAACTTAGCGTCAACAAATTACGTAGCTTACCTAAATCCTCGTTCGTGATTTCTATCGGGAGCACAGAAAGACACTTTTTCAATCGTTTGATCGACTATAAGCCCTTTAGTCTCTTCCTCCACCACACGCAGCCCGTCACCGCTCACGTGCAAGACAGCACGGACGGGACGTCGCCGTGAATTCTGCAATACCATTCAATACTTATTTACATTTAACTATATACATTAAGAATTACATTTTAAATATTATTTTACACAATTTATTGGAACATCACTACCAAACAGATGCTTTCAAACTTTTTATTTAAATATATAGACAAAAACGAAAATTTCTTCCTGTTTTATCGACTGGCCTCGTACGTTTTTGTGAATATTTTTCAAAGATGAATGCTCCTAATTACCACTTGTAGTTCATTAAGGCTTCCTCTTCCTTTTAATGTAACAAATCGGAAATATCTAATGTGAACACTTAAGCAGTGGAACGGAAGATTTTTGTCTGCACTTGTGAGGTTGCTAGATCGGTAACATTATACACCAATTGACTTCAGGGGTGATTAGTCAATGTTGTTACATTGAAATAATGCAAAATACAGAATATCTTTACTCAAAAAGCTCCAAATTTATTTGAATATCATATTTTTCATTAACAATCTATATTATTTCTCCGTTAGTAAGACTTGGTACGTATGTACCTAGGTTAGGAAGTAAGGCTAAGAAATTCTTGAAATTTTCGCAAACAAAATGGCAGACGACAATTAACTTGTGTATGATTTTTTTTCACCAATATTTTTTTTATTTTGAAAGCAGGCATGGAGTGCTTAGCATATGTTGCCTATTTTCCGCCCAGCTACGAAATACTTCCTGTTCGTGAATACACAACCGACGTGTTTTACACTACCCTGGCGTTGTGGAGAAAGACGTGACTTCGACAACACATTATGTTGACTGAAAAACAATTTAAAAAAATAAAAAAGATACTTACCCTTAAGACTTTGAGAGCTTCCTCACAGACTTGCATGCCCCGGGACTCGAAGACCTCGACGCATCCCAGGTACTTGACGGGGAAGGTGCAGGTGCCGGCGCGCACCGCGGCCTCGTCCGCGTGCCACTGATGCGGGCGGGCGGACTCGGGCGGAGAGCCCTTGCGGCGCCTGAACGACTCGCGGAAGGAGCGTCGCAGGCGCTCCATGCCAGCGCGCGGCGGCGACAGCGCGGCACCGGCGCGCGCCCGCCTCAAGGAACTGCGCACGGAGGACTTCTGGAATAATAAAATATATAGTTTTATTTTATGTCTCTATAGGTTAATGGATGTGAATTACATTAATTTACTATCTATACCTATATTAATCTTACTAAATTAGAATTTATATACAGATTTTACGACGTGACTTTATTTTTTTTAGTTGATAAATTTCAAAAACTTTGTTGTTTATGATTCTGACATTTTTTTGGATATTTCAGCTTAAATGATTTATGTAATAACTCAAAAAAAAGCAGGACTAATAAGGTAAATTATAAATTTACAAATTTACCTTATTGGTCCTGATTAACTGTTTTAAGAACGATAGACAAATAATACCAATATTGGTTTATTTACTAGTATTTCTGTTTATCCATATCAATATAAATGTATTGTTTAATTTACGTAATTGACTTATAAACAAATTTTCCACAAAAAATCTTAATAATTAAATATTTGCGACAAACGATGTGAAACAGTTATGTCGGTGAACTAAGCGCATGACAAACCTACGTTTCTTTCGTTAATTTACCTTTCTCTAGTTAGATAAACAAAGTATACAAAAACCGGATATGAAAATTAGGATTTTACTTATTTCAGTAGAGTGTAGAGAGTAGATGACACAGCGACACTCTTATTTATTTCACAGTTAATAGTCCACAGCCTACGTGTTTCTAATAAGTTTAATAAATCTAAAATCTAAATCAGCTTCACGCTGTATCCCGTACACAGCAGGGTAGGCAGAGGGAACCTAGTGTTAAGACACCGTTCCCCACTTTCTGCCGCATTCTGGAGGCATTGCTTGTTGAGAGGCAGAACTCAACGCCGCCGAACGCCGAAGTTTAATAAATATTAAACATATACGTGTGTAATTCTATAATTATAAATACAAAGAACAGTGGTCACGTGCAGTGACCATCCGTCAACTGATATATATATATTTGTATCCATTTTTCAATGAGAAATATGTGAATTTAATAAAATTATTTCCCTAATACGTAAGGCAAAGCGCGGCGTTGAGTTCTGCCACTCACCACGCAATGCCTCCAAAACTCGGCAGAAAGTGGGGAACGGAGTGTTTTAACACTAGGTTCTCTCTGCCTACCCTGCTGTGTGCGGGATATAGCGTGAAGCTAATTTAATTTAATTTTATTTAATATGTAATCATACCCAAAAAGGTGCTTTAATATAAACAAAGGTATTTACTAAGTCAATTATGTTTATTACTTTCAAAAATGGTTCATAAGTAACGTTGTAAATTCGTATAAATATAATTAGTATAATTTGGGAGTTTTTGATACTATCTTTATTATTTCCTTTACTAACGTCCTTTTCATACTTGTTTACTCACATAAAGGAACGAGACAGTGGGAAGCAAATAGCTAGGACTTGTGTACTAGCGCTTGGTAAATAGACACCGTTGTGTTTATATGGCTTTCAGTGGGCGAACGCTGAAAGTGCCAAGCTATTCTGAGAAGACCGGCCCACGTATGACTGTATTTTACACAAAATAATGTTGTATTCGTTAATACCTTTTATGAAGTCAACGCTTTAAAACATAATATTTATTTAAATTGGGTCTCATAGAGTTATATTTACAACTCGTCGCTCTGCATTTCTTTAGTTTTCTAAAAAAATTATTTTAAAAGCAATATCTATACCTATATTTTTTCAGACATTTCAATAAAACAATTATTTATAGCAATTTAATCAAACAACAGTCTTTAAAATGGTATACTTTTTTATACATAAGCCGATTAAAATAAACACAAAATATATAATGTATATAATAAATGTTAAGGGAAGCTTGCTTGTTTGAAAATAAAATAGTTAAAAAAGCAATTAAATCGGTTAAGCCATTTCTGAGATTAGCGTGAACAAACGCACAGACAAAGGACAAAAAAATTAAAAATCATTACTTTTGGTTCTGTTACGTTATTAAATATCACCAATAACATTTTTTCTTATATATATTCCAGGTACACGCACCGATCCGTTACGATATATTCAAATATAAACAGTCGCAGTGCAGTTTAACCTAAGATATTTGCAATAATTTATATTAGGTATATGTATGTAAAAACTCCGAAAGCCTAACATTAAGACACCTGTAATGCGACAATGATAAGATTACAAGCCCATACAGAATTTACATACAAAGTTATCAAATAAAATATTTCATACACGTCTTAAGGCGTCATACATTTTAATGTATGTATAGTTGTCTTAAGGACTAGCTGGCATGTTCAAGCATAACGCTTCCTATACGTATCTTATAAATCTCCTATTTATTTATTAAATTTGTAAATTAAAACAGTAATCATCTAAAACCACGCATTTTTACATAATATTTTCTAAATATTAAATAAAGTAAAATTTACTTTTATTACCCAAAATATTAGTATAGAGAATCGCATGTATGTATCATCAACAAAAAAAATTGACATATGGTTGAGAATATCGGAAAAATTATAATGATATTTAAATAATAAGTTTAGAGTGTGTTAAAACATTGTTGTAGCTTCAACGCTACCCCATTTTAGATACGAACAAACACGAGAGATAATCCGTCTCTATATTTTGTATAGGATCTTTAAAAACATGAACATATTCTATTACTAATTGGATTATTTCAATAATATGCTAGTGTACTGCAAAAGATTAAAAAAAATATGCTATTGTACCTACAATAGAAAAATTGAGCGAAAGTTGCTGCAGGGGCACGAGCATTGAATATGTAAAGCCAGTTGAGCTGATCAAACCCATAAATGAATATATACGCAGAACGGCAGGTTTGGAAGAATAGCCCACTCAAGTAACTCAGGTAAGTTTGGGAACGTATGCTGCAGTGAGAGATTAACTGATGGAGGAGAAAGAAGTCATTTCCGTTGACATCTATGAACATTTAGAACTTTTAGAATAGAACTTTTTTGAAAACCTTAACGCAAACACAGAAAATCAAAGAAAATAGTATGAAAATAAAATAAATATAGTTCGGGTACGATCGGTATGATAATTGTTTTATTTAATCATAAAAAAAGAAATGATCGCCCATAATTTTGTTTACGTGGATTTCGTGATCAGGACAAGGGTCACAAGTCAAAAGCTTTAAAAATAAGATATAACAATAAAATTAATAAAAGAATATTATCTACACTAATATTATAAAGCAACTTTAGTTGAACGCGCTAATCACAGGAATCACTGGTTCGAATTGAATAATTATTTTTGTATTGAAAGTCATTTTATCGAGGAAGGCCGCAGGCTGAATTGCATCGGCCAGCTTAAAGATGTACATAGATATTTTTCCTGGCTGGTTTTGAATTGATCTTTTTGTATAAAGATTTCTCTAATTTTTAAGGCTTATATATATTTTTATTGGTATAAAATGTGGTGTGTCTGGTGCCTATTTCGTATAGGATGTTGATCCGTGTTTCGCCACCGATTCCTTTGCCCATGTATTAATAATCACGATGACGTCTTAAAATACTAAGAATGCCTCGAATAGTATACTTTCGATTAATGACTGTGATTCTATGAATCGGTATCGTGGTATAGATAGATTCTTTATTTATATAAAAGTATAAGATTATTAATTTAGTTTTCTTTTAGTAAATGTGAAAACATTATTGAATATTCTGTTTTCCGTTTTTGGATAAATAAAGCATAGTTCGACTATATACTCTTGATGTAGTAAAAAAATTGGATTAAACACCTTTTCTACCTCGAAAAAGCAAACAAAAAGTAAAAATATCTGAAGATGAACAAATAACTATTCAGACGTACGAGACTTTTTTTTACTTAATTAATGATTATTATTTTATAAAGCCTATTGCTTTACGATATAATATATTATAATATAAATAATTAATATCACTTAATGATATTCTTTCTAAGTAAAAATAAACTATGTTTACTCATTTCATTGGTTTGTTTTTATTAAAGCTTCATTAATATTAACTTGTAATAAGTTACTTGTATTTCGCTCGAAGAAAATTTTCCCTTAAATAATAAATAAGAAGAAATTGGATATGGACATAGCAATTAAAAGTTTTCAGAATATTTAAATAATTCAAACCATTTTCAGATCTGCATTCTGCACCTGAGCACGGTCCAGCGGCTCGTGCGGGGAAGACCCTTGATTTCCCATTTTAACTTATTTTTTTATATACAACAGGTAGTATATAGTCCTCATAAATTAAAATCACTGCACATATCCGCTTTATTCACTTTATAAGCACTTTTATTAAAGCAGCTACCACACAATACTATTTAACACGTTTGACATTTAATATCACATATAACGGTCGTTTTGCAATAGCAATCACAATATTCACACGTTAACTTGTTGCTCAATACGAGTAAAAACCTCTTCTGTCAAATATATCACTGCCATCCATATCAAACTGAGATAATAGTTACAAAGATTTTGATACTCAACAAACATGGTAAGATTTGAAACAAACAAAATACTAGTTTTTGTATAGAAGTAATAACCTTGACGTTTACTACATAGTCTACTAGTTTTGTATTTTTTATCTTCAGCATGTACAAAGGACTGTCATTTAAAGAAATTTAGTAAAAAATAACAACGCGTCTTGCATTTATAAAAAAAAATGTTTCGATCTGCTAATCTAAGATGCAGTAGTAACAGGAACGAAATCGTGTGAATTCGTTAACAATGAATTTTAAAAGCAGGGGTCAACTTTTCCCACAAACGATGAATAAACGCAGAGTGGCGCATTGAACCCGGCACCCGGTCCGCGGGGGGGGAGAGGTAGGTAGGTAGCTGGGAACGACAGCCGATGCCAGCTGAACGTTATTTTTTCCCACAGCATTGTTCTTTGGACCGTATCGTGGAACGTTCACAAAGTTAATAAACTTTTAGTACATCTTAAAAGCACTAATTTATCACTGTGAAGACACTGTACTACATTTTGAATTTGGAAACGAATTTGGGAAGAATAGAGTTTGTATATTGAAGTAAAGAGCGCGCGCGCCGCGCGTGAGGCGGACCACTTTACTGTCGTACTGACTGGTCGTACAGCATGCCGTGCGTGAATCGCGGAGACCCTGCAATATGGAGTCCCCGTCCGCCTCACGCCGCGCCCCGCGGACAACCGGTCCTGTGCATTGTCAAGATTGACGACCGGTGAGATCATCACACATACGAGTAACCTTTAATTCAAATTCACTAATTCTAATATCTATACAATGTCGTTTTATGTAAAATTTTAAGTTACAAAAACGCTTTGTATTTTTTTTTCGTATTCTAGTTTTTACTTTACACTAGGTTTGTAATGTAAGTTAATATACTCTTTGTAAAATCAATTAAAAGCAATACTTCGGAGGTATTAACTCTAAAACATAAATATTATTAAACATAAATTTGAATTATTTATTTCTTTCAATACAGAACACAACATTCTGTGAAAATTTCAATAATACGTAAAAAAATCCTAGTTTTGATTTGCAAGTAGACGTACCCAAATTCTAAAGGCACTCCTAAACATGCGCCCACGCAACAGCTGTTGCGGCGCGTGCGAGTGGGACGGACGCAGGTGGTACGCGCAAGAGCATATTCCATTGGCATCTGAACACATGTCGCGCACAAGACAGACTCGTTGAGTGAAGAGGAATTATTTTTAGAAGACCATAATATACGAATGAAATGTGTTGTAATGTGACCAGAACACCGGTACGGTTTTTAATTCCTCGATGAATCATAAAATACCTATACTCTGAGTCATCCCGCTTCTCCTGTAATAGCTTACAAATTTTAAGTTATCTAATATGGCTAATGATATTTTTAACATTTTTTAAAGTGTTATTACCACACTTTAGGAAAGAAAAATACTTATTTAGAGAACGTATAAAAAATTTAACGTAGCGGGACTCGAAATAAGTATGGCTAATGATGTTTTTTTATAAAATATATGCGATAAAATATTTAAATCTACAGTGACAATTGGTTGACATAACGCTACTAAATATCTTCCGAGTAACTGTACAAATAGTATATACAATGGACACACCTTAATCGAAATTACAAAATGTTTATAAATATAAATAAACAAATTAAATGTTGAGCATGGCTTACCAAAATATTACTATCTGATACCAAAATGATTCATTATTCAATTGAGACTAAAAAATAATTACTAAAATTTGTCGAAATTTTTCGAGGCCGTAGCGCAGCGGCGCAAAGTGTGACTGTAAAACCGACTGGTTGTAGGTTTGATTCCCACTCGAGGAGATGAAATATTTGCTTAAATTTATATTTCCATTTGTTCGCTCTGGCTTCGAGGCAAAGTTCTGCCACTTAAGAAGCAATGCAGAAAATGCTCCAGAATCCGCAAAAAAGTGGGGAACGGAGTATCTTACTCGGGTGCGGGATACAGCGTGAAGCTGATTTAATATTAAAATTTCGACTTCAAAAAATATCGCAAGTACCTACAAGTAGTTGTAAAAATAAGTTAAATAGTTACTTATAAAGTTTAAAATTGATAATGAAAAATTGATTTTGTTTTAGTTTAATTGTTACGCAACAGTAATCTAAGACAAATGCTATTCAATCTAGAAAGTTTATATAGATTGGTAATAAAGAATAAACGTCCGCAACGCGAGTTCAAGGCATTTAAAGAGCTGTAGGAGGCTGATGACTGGTCATAGTCCACCAGTGCCTCGCAATCAACTCTAATCAACTGGCAGTTAGCTAATTTAATGATAGAATGTAGTGCTAATTGATTTTTTACTAACCCATCTTTAAAATGATAAAGGTAAAAATGCCGTAAAAAGTTTTAATTTCACACTATGCCTCGATCAAGTTACATTCATTATTTATATAAAACAAAGCATACAGCAATGTATGCTTCAATATTTTTGTTTATGCTGCAGATTTTAATGTAGTGTGATGTAGTAAAAATGTCAATGAGCGTGCTTATACACCAATACAGAATATCTATAGCGATTTTCACCGGTTCAGCAGATATTTGTGAATTCATAATTTTTTTTAAATCAAAAGAAAATTGAGAAATACAACTCGACTGTTGCGTCTGTGCTTGTGTTTTTTTTCGTCAATATAGCTCAATAATAGGCCTTTCGTATCGTATACTAGTTAAGACTTATAAACCGTTAAGTCTAAAAACAACATTAAAACAAAAACCGTTTTGGAGATAGTGAAATATTACTAATTCAGAGGCCAGCGCAGGGACACACCTTTCTAAGCTCCAACATTACCAAGAAGCATCTGGGAAAATTGGGAACCACCGAACACACTGGGACAGCCGGGAAAACCATTCCTATTGAATGGTTTTCTCGGCTGCGGTAAGTTTACATGTTTGGTCCACAATACCATCCCCAATAGTGATCTGATCTGATCGCAACCGACCGAGGAAGATGCTATCGGCAGGTTAACTTGCCGGGCAAATATAGATTCCGTGACTGATATGCATATATGATCTACAGACGGCCTTTTTAGTCTTTCAAACACCGTAATATCTAATTGACTTTGATGAGGACAGTACTCGTCCTTATGAACGCAAACTTTTTAGTCAAATTTACTGATAGACCCATCAATGTTCACTTCATAAAAACCATCAGTTAATTAAAAAAAAACACAGGAACAAGACAGGCACGGATGATTAAATTCTGTGGCGCACAACTCATATATAAAAAAACAAACAACCTTATAGTTATGAATCTAAATGCAAACTTCGAACATTAACACAAAATTTAAAATTATAAAAGCATTCCTATCACAGCTTTTCCTATTTGTCTAAGTATGAATGCAGTCAGAACTAGTTATATATTCAAAACAACTGCCAGCTATAACAGAGATTCAAAATGCCTGAATAAAAATGTTATAGTAGACAATTTGTTACGTATTATAAGAACTGTGCATGAAACAATGACATGCAGAATCCAAAAGTTAGTGCATATGAACAGGCGCTGACGTTGTTACGCTCATAGAGACCATAAAATTGCCGCTATTATTATTGTCTATTTTATAGTTTCCGCTAACTATTTTAGTATATTCAACGATTGCACCGTTATGGAACTTTAAGGTTACCAACCTTCGCAGCGGATTTAGTAAAAAAATATTTGTGAAATATAAAAAAAATTGATTCGATATCGATTACCGCATGGAGTTAAAGCATAAAACCTTATATAGAATTAATGTTGACCACGCCGATATAAGTATATTACTTATAAATAATGTTTGTAAATAAGTTTGTATTGTTTTCTCTTTTTTATATACAATCAATGCACATGATGTGGGTTATGTATTAAAATTATATTTTATTTATCGTTTGAGCACAAGAAACAAAAACGATAAGGTTAGCCCTAAATAATTTCGTATTTATATTTCATTTTAGTAACGGCTTTATCACCGTAATTGGCAAGGTCCAACTGTATGCAGTACAACGCTCAATGTGTAGAAAGCCCACTTCTAATTTAATAACTATCGACTCTACTATATTAGGCTCACGTTTTGAAGAGAGCGGATGTCACAATTATGTGAACTGACTGACGATGCGAACTTCAACGGCTTCTACGCCACCAGTTGCCATCTATCAGTCTTTAAGATCGGTGGATCTTTTGACCGCCTTAAGGTCACTATACATTTCAAACAATAGGTAAATTCTATTTGCAACTTATGAAGAAAGTTTACCCAAATCTCTTATAGATTACAAAAAGTTTGTGTTAGTGAATTTAATTGTACTCAAAACGGCACAGTACGGGGACGAAGCCATGACAGCCTGGACAATGTTCAGTTGGAGAAGGTTATACAACGGAAGAAGTAATGAGAATGGAGAAGAAACCCGGGTAGAGATACCAGCAGATAGTAGACAGCTCGTGTATAACGTTTATGTATACTTCAGCCGTCGACCTGGACGCAGTTCCAAAACATCTTTAACTAAGACAGCACGAGCTACAATGTTACCAAGAGATATTGTTGCTAATATCATTAGAGACAGATACAGAAATTAATTATTTTTTTTTACTTGTCAAAAATAATAATGGGTATGTTTGAACTAGAATTTTTTATAAGATGACCTAAAATAAGATTAATGTCGCAGACCACTGCCGATATGAAGATTCCTTGTAAGAAATATACAGATAGATATTTCAATTGAATTAGCGAAAATATTTCTATTTGTGTATTTTTTATATTTATAATATCACTATATTTAAGCGCTCAAATAAATAATTTGTATTGTAAAAAATATATGTACATATGTACATATATTTTTAGCTTATATAAGCTAAGTTAAATATTTAATTCTAAATTTAAGTAATAATTATTTATTATGTAGCGATCCAAGTGATTTATTTCTATAGATAATAAATTTGTTTATCATTTTATTATATTCACTTAATTTGTTCGCTTTAATCATAAGTGGATCACCAATTGTGATTTAAGCTAACTTTTATAATTTATGTTAGGTATATAGAACACATTTATTGTCAAAACGACAAGAACTTGTCAAAAATTCCGTAAAGAAGTTTCAAGCCGAAGCCTTCCATAAATTAAGAACTGAACTGAAACTAAGCCTATTTTTAAAACGTTTTCTTTCATAAATCACAAATCAGCTTCACGCTGTATCCCGCAAACAGCAGGGTTAGTACGTGTTAAGACACTCCGTTCCCCACTTTCCGCCGAGTCCTGGAGGCATTACGTGTTGACTGACGGAACTCAGCGCCGCGTTTTGCCTCGACACCAGAGCGAAGAAATGAAAATATAAATGTAAATAAACTTCCTCGAGCGGGGATCGAACCCACAACCAATCGATTTTACAGTAACACTTGGTGTCTCTGCGCTACGACTGGCCTCATTTTCTTTTATAGTAATAAATAACAATTGATCTCATTCCAAGTGTGTCAATACAAGTATTTGCAACGTTATAATCATATCAAGATAGTTATCTATTAATAATTGTTACATTGATAAGATTTTACTACAATTTTACGATATGTCGTCTAAAAAACATTCAATCGTTTGAATTTAAAAATTAAGAGTATTATAATAGTAAGTAATAAAATATAAAATTTATAGTATTTATAAAAAATATGTTTAGTCCTACAAGAAGTATTTAAGTCTCGTAGAGACAGGCACGAATCCAACTCGCGCATCATTGTCACTTTTGTATCTAATTTATGTCGAAAAGGCGCAGATACGCGTTTCTGAATGAAAACGGCATCACAAGATCGATCTCAGACTTGAGAGCGGTTTATAAATACGGGCCCTAGTGTTGCGCTCTACAGTGTTTAAGTGTTGTGATCTGGCTAACTAAATAGCAGTGATTCCTAGGAGATAGGAGCTCTACATAAGTCTGCACAAATGTTGCGGACATTCTATACTTCATAAACTTCTTGTCGGGCTATACATAACTCACATGTTTCTAATGAACTAAAGCTTAAATGCATTAAAGCTTCTTCTTTTACAACGAAAATGCTGTTTTTCTAGCTAAAAAACTCTTAAATCAGAGAGAGAGAGGAGAATAGAGGAATCTAGGCTGCAGGTTCGATTTGTCTGCCATGCAATGGAATTTTTTATCTATTTAATAAAAACAGAAAAGATTTATAGCAATAAAAACTGGTGTTGTGTGCAGATATAACTCATATAAACAAATATATGTATTGGTAACAATTAACAATACATTGCTAAAGCAATTAAAACGTAATAGAATATAAAAAAAAGAGAAATAATAACTGTTTTTTGTCACATACTACTTTAACTATATTCTACAATTTCACGTTTATTTTTAGATGGTTGTGGGTTCAGTACCCACCCGAGGAATTCAAATATTTAATATTTTCAGTTCTTCCCTCTGGTGCCGAGACAAAGCGCGGCGTTAAGTTCCTGAACATACAATGCCTCCGGAATTCGGCGGAAAATGCTGAACAGAGTGTCTTAACACTAGGTTCCTTCCGGCTACCCTGCCGAGTGCAGGTAGCAGCGTAAAGCTAGAATATACGTATATTTTTCAAAAATGTAATATATGTAATATTTTACATAAAAAACTACATATAACGAACAATAAAGATTCTTAAGCTTATATTTAGTGGAAATATTTTTATTTAAAAAAAACTTTATATTGTATAATAATAAACATGATACTTTTGTAATCCGTAACCTCATTGTTCAAGATCAGAGTATCGATACAATTGAAGGCACAAAATTAAAATACACAGAACTTTAGTCCCTAAATACTAGTATATATGGTAGAATATTGCATAGTTTATGCCGGCCATACTTATTTTAGTTGTTCCTTAATTTACAGATTTAGTAAACAGTACAAACATTTCCACTGTATTAATTAAAATAAGACTTTTAATAACTTACGCAATTTTGCGTCCCACTCAAAAATCACTGCACAATAGAGAATACATAGAAAGTGAAATATAACTCTCCATTGTTTATTATGAGAAAACAAAATTATATTCTTAATCACATATTTGCAAACACAAAATTAAATTGTAATTTAGTTATTTTTAACTAGCCTAATACGAAGACGTAAGTTTTGATCGACTCTATGCAAAATGTGGATGTAGACGTAAAGGGTAGACGTTAGATACTAATTACTAAACAGCACTGAGACTGACTATTTCAGGCGTGCGAACACGCGAAAGCCCAGCACACTCTGATTCACACGGAACAACTCGCGCTAACGTTTCGACATCTTGTATATTGATGAAGGTTAATACTTCTTGATCTATATAAAGCCATATTGAATTCAGCTCGCTTTTCTTTACAGTGTTTTCAATTTGGAAATATTGTATCCACAAAATCATTATTTATCAGCTACTATGTCTTACATAATAATAATATGTCTATCATTTTGATGTAAATATACATATTTTGAATAGATATGGATACTGGAATAGAATAGTAATATATCTAAATAAAAATATATTATAATAGTATTAATCATTATTTTATATGTATTTAATTAAATTGGGGCCAGTAGTGGCGCAAAAACACAAAAACTCCTGTGTTTGATGGATGTAACTGTAAAATCGACTGATTGTAGGTTCGATCCTCACTCGAGCAGACTGTCTTAACACTAGGTTCCCTATGCCTACAATGCTGGTTGCGGGATACAGTGTAAAGCTGACTTTTACTAAAAATGATGTAGATTTTTTTTGTTTTACGCTGTACCCCGCACATAGCAACGTAGGCAGACTGACCCTGGGAACCTAGTATTAAGACATTCCGTTCCCTATAAGACGCTACTGTGAGAGAATTTCGCGAACGGGGATCTTTCTAGGGGCAATGCGTGTTAGAGCGGTTTAAACTCGATACACATTGCGTCTAGAACTTGCCTACAAATATAGTTATTAGAATTGGCCTAATTTGCTTATAAATATATATAAGTATATAATATCTACCTGAAGGTTAAACACAAAATAACTCGAGCATAATTTATGTAAATATATTATCTTCAATAAATAGCCTGATAATAGTACGTGTCAGACATATACAAATGCACTGATTAAACTTTGAATTTCATATTATTCAATATAGCATACGATTTCCATACGTAATATATTTATTTTAAAGAGGTAATTTTTAAGCGTTTTTATATCATTAAAGCCAATAGCTTTAATGAGAATGAAACGTTTTAAAATTAAAATAGAGATATTTATAGAATCATGAAATAAAATTAACAGTTTTTTTTGTCTGATATAACTAGAAAGGTTTTTTTATTTCACATATTCAAGTAACTAATTATTTTAAGAAATATTTCTAATTATCTAATCTGCATCATACATTTAAGGCACTGCATAAGGGAGCGTTTTATATTTCGGTTAAAACGTGCTGTAAGTCCACAATTTCAAATGTCTATCTCCCAGGGACATTTTCCCAGTAAATAACTCATAATAACTATCTTTATGTTATATACACATCGCAAAAAACATTTTTCAGCATATAAAAAAATATATATTCTAGAAGATGTCTACGATCTCGACACGGCGATCTATGAAGACGCGCCCCACTCTCTATCTCTTAATCAATAATTATCTATCAATGAATACCTAAGCACACAATATGGCTGGTATTTATAAGTCGCTCTCAAGTTTAAAATCGATCTTGATATGCCGTTTTTATTCATAGGTATATAAATATTTGAATGAAAACAACATCTCAAAATCGCTCTCAGCCTTGAGAGCGTTTTATCAATACAAGCCTAAGATTGAGTGACTAATGAGTATATAGCATAATGATAGATCCTCTACTATAATTTTATAAATTTGAGTTGTTCGATGTTGGTATTTCATATTATTATTGTTAGTTAGTAACCAGCTAAAGTAATCTTAGGAATGAATGAGTCACATAGTATTTTTCAAGATTAATATTAAAAAGAATGTAAACATAATACATACAACAGCATTATGTACGTTTTAGCATTTTTTTTGAATATTTCTTTTTTTTTTTATATTTTATACATATATGTAAGTAGAGCAATTTTCCTAACAGGACTGACACAACTTTGCGTCAATATCGGAGATTTCATAATACGGAGACAGGCTGGTCATCGTGTCACGGGCTGTACGGGCTGTTCGAATTGCGAGTAATAGTGTGCAATTCAAAAAACTATACTAATCTCAAGGACTACTGCTCCGAATTGAAAAAAGATTATCTATCAAGGAATACAACGTTGTTGGGGTAGCTAAATAAAAAATATTCCAAACATTTTTATATCCTCATTGGCTATATTATCGGTATGCTGTAAATGATTTAAGTTACGTAAAAATCATGTCTCCTAACGGAATGTATGATAATAACGACAAAATAAAAAGTTATGACCTATCCTATTAAATAAATTACGTATCTTGTGCATTTACTGTAAGTAGATCATAATTGTGCTTTACAGCATATTGTATTGTCTCATAAGAAAATAACCTTAATGAGTATAAAACATAAGCAACTTCAAACTTACATTATGTACATATATACAAAGTATAAGTAAGCAATATAATATAAAGCTATATTATATTACTCACTGCGTATAAAACAAGTTGTCAGCTTAGGCTGTTTTTATTTTCTAAAAATAAAAAAACAACAGCTTCATGCTGTATATGGCACACAGCAGGGTAGGCGGAGGGAACCTAGTGCAAGACACTCTATTCCCCACTTTCTGCCGAATTCTGCAGGCATAGGGTGTTAAGTGGCAGAACTCAACGCCGTGCTTTGCCTCGTCACTAGAGCGAAGATAGAAATATAAATTTAAGTTAATATTTTATCTCTTCTTACCCACAACCAGTCAGTTTTACAGTCACATTTTGTGCCGCTGCGCCACAACTGGCCTCTTTTTATTTTCTAAAACAAGTAAATAAAGTATGGAAATTTCAATACTTTTATTCTAAGCTTTTATATAAAATTACAATGTATCAGTGTAAAATTCTTTGTAAGGAGTAATACAATATAAAATAATAAGTTTATTAGCAACCTCTTATAACTTATATAATATATCAAGGGCCCCTACATATAAACAGACATTTTAAAAGAGAAGGTATATAAGAAAACAGAATAAAGGCAAGTTATAAATATAAGTGTATATTTGTAATTCTATTTTTTTTTTTAAGAGAATCTTTATTCCATTCTCCCTCCAACATTATATTTTGATATGTCTTATATACATAGGGGCCATCTATATGTGTATTATGAAAATATTGACTTGTGGCAAATGTACATTTTACTTAATAAATTTAAAATTTTAAACAGGCCAGCCATTGCCGCATGAATGTGATTGGTTGTGAGCTTGATCCCCACTTGAGGAAATGAAATATTTATATAAATTTATATTTTCTTAATTATGTGGCTTTATTTTGTTGGTAATCAACAAATAGCAATCTGTTAATGAAACCCTAATAAAATAAGACTAGAAATTTTAACTTAATATAAATCATATCAAGCTTTCACATTTTTTAAATTATACAATTCCTTTTGGTTTGTTTTTTACTTTTAACAGATATGATTATAGATTCTTCATATGAGATATAATAATTTAGCATAACTTTTAATAAATGAATGAAGATATCAATTATGACAGAAGAATTTTCCTGTTATATATAACAGGAAAACAGGTTATTATAAAAAGGGGGAATAATAATAATTTTTAGACTTACTAAAATGTTTCTGTAAGTCCAAAAAATCTTATGTTTTAATTTAGGCAAAATATGTACAATATAGGGATATTATTATATATTGTATAAAATATAAAACAAATAAAAAGCTCATTTCCTTAAATAGTAATACAATCAATATAAGACTTACCTGTCATAAAAAGAGAAAAATTGCTATTGGCGTTACTGGTCCATAGTAATTACACTGGTGGCCTTCCGCGAATGAAAGCAGTTATTACTTTTAGAGACTTACTTAAGATAATAAAAATGGAAAATCGTGTAACTTTAGATAGTCAGCAAACACGTTCGATTAATGGTTATACGCTTATCACAGAGATAATAGAAACATTTAACGAAATTATATATTTATATGATGTATTTATTAAAATATGTTATTTAGTCAAGAAAATAAGAACATATAAAAAGATAATTTTATGGAATATTCGTCTATAGGTGAAAGAAAACTACGAAAATCAGTAAATGTCAAAAATGTCAAGCTGACATTGATAGTGACCAAAGAACACATACTCTATAGTGATACAAAATGATTATTCATTGATTACATTCCTATAAAATTTCATTGATTGAATTACACTCGAAGTAAGAGTTTTTACGCATTATTTTTAGACGTTACATTTTAACAATGCTTCCGACTCTAAAGATGAACTACTATATTGAAGTAGAGTAGAAGTTAATTCTAATTTTACAATTACATCAAAAAAACTTTCTTTTTCGTTCACATACTCCATAAAATACAAAAATATAAAACATTTCTATTGAGACAGAGAAAAAGTTAGAGTTACTATCGTTCCAACAGCATTTATAGGAAAATAAAAATAAAATAGGATAATAAAACAAAATATCTGGAGTATCAATATTAGTCGGTTTTTTATACCCTTTAATTGCTTCCGTTGTGACTTTATAACTAGCCCACTTGTAGCTTTACCCGCTTGAATTACGCGATTAGTTATTTAATAAATAGAATTTGTATATTATAGTTGCATTAGTTGTATTTGTGTTCTTATGAATGCTTGCAGTGCACTTATGGTAATATTTAGCATAGAAAACGACAGAAGCTCTCAAGTTTTTCAGTTTTTGTAACATTTTTTATTGTTACTTCACTTTTATTGATTATAGCGTGATACCATCCAACATAAAAATATTTTTTTTATTTCGTACCAGTAGTATTTGAGATTAACGCGATCAACCGAACAAATTCTTCTACTTTATAAAAATTATTAAAGATAGTTACTCATATCGTATATACCTTTGTATATTCGTGGCATATTAGATACTAATATTGTTTATTTTCAGTTAAAAAGTTAAGTTTAAATAGATATTTAAATAAATGACGAAAACAAAACTCTGTGCATCAGTCTTATAAAATAAAAATAAACCACATAAATATCTTAAAAGTGATATTCTTAAAATATATCAAAAAATTTAGAAGCTGAGAATAAAAATACCATAAAATATTTGCAATATTATCATAAAAATGGAACATAGACAAACACTTATTTAGAAAACGTATAAAAATCTGAACGTAGCGTATTTCCTAAGTGTGGAATAACAATTTAAAAATGTTTAAAAATATAAAAGAAATGGAACATAGACTTCAATCTTAAAAACAGTTTTTGTATACTTCTTAAATCTTCTCGTTTTTATGCAAACTTTTTTGATTCTATTAACTTATATAACGGGTCTATTTCACCCTTTTCGCGTATTTATTCACCAAATGTTACAAAATATTACATGTTTAAATTGACATCCATAAATAGAAATAATAATTATAGATAGTATAATAAAATCGGTACTTTAGTACTGAACACAACGCAAAAAATAAAAAATAAACAACTTTTCTGTTACACAAATTAGCGTAGTTCAACAACCGATATTGATACATATTTAATTTTACCCTTCGATAACATTAGATCAAAATCAGGGTCTTCCAATATATAAAATGGAATTAGATACTTGATTTACTGATGAAAGTCATTGGATATTACGATATAAACAACTTTTCAAGATTTGCGTCTATTCACGCCATGAAGTCTATTCACCCCAGCTTTCTGGTACTTGCTTATTAATAAATTAGGTGTTCAATATGATATTAGTTCATTTAAAAAAAAATATTATTAAAAAGTGCTTTCACCGGTGAACAACCAAACACTGATTTGCTGATGCTGAGATAGTTTTATTTTAATAACAATATCTAGTCTACTTAAAATAGTCTGAATTGTCATAATAATTTGAGAATAAGTTAGATTCAATTTAGATTTAGTAGTATAGCAACACTAAATACTAGGGATACCTGATGTTAGAAAAACATCGATGTTGACATTGATGTCAACATCGATATTCGATAAAAATGAAAGAAAAACATTGATATCAGCAAACATCGATATTTTTTCACCTATTTTCATCAATAAATTAAAAAAACCAGACAAGTGAGTAGGGCTACCCCGCCGAGGGTTCCGTACCAAGTTTGGAAATCACGATCTTTTCTGAATGAAAGTAAATGATTAGTAGCAATGAAAGAATTGATTCTGAAGTTCAAGCTTAGCTAGGTAGAGCCCCTTTATTTGTTATCTCGCTTAAACTATCGGCTTTTATACCAAAGCTTCCCCTTTTAAGGTTAATTTTAAATTTTACAAGATTTACCTTCAAATGTATAATTTTCAGATTTTTTCCTAAATTAATCTGTAGGTACTAGCTACCTAATTTCATAATTTTAGGTCAACCGAAAGTATCTTATTAATGTTGATTCCCTTTATAAAGTCAAAATACGCGTTTTTTGCTATATAAGCGGCCATATATCTTTTTAAGTAAATGTAGAAAACTCATTTTTTCAGGAAATCATAGGGCCGTAGATTTATATATATGGTTTAAATTTAAACCCATCTCCAAGAGTTCTTAAGATAAAGGCTCTTGACAGACACACATACAGACAGACGGATGGACAACAAAGTGATCTTATTAGGGTTTCTTTTTTACCTAAGAGGTACGGAACCCTAACAACTACAATATCACATGACATTTTAATTAAGACAAAAATCAAAAAGTTATTGAAAATTTAAAACATTAAGGCCAAAAAATAATAATTTTGAAAGTACTTGTACGCGATTAAATATTGATTGTGTGTCCCTGTTCACATTGAAGTTACGATGTTTTATTTAATGCAACATTGATGTTACAACATCGATATTTTTACTGCTAACATCGATGTTCATCGAAAATCTATGATCATCAGTCATCCCTACTAAATACTGATAAAGTGATAATGATAAGTATTAAGTTTAAAGTGACATCTAGATAGAGAGAAGATATTTTAGTGAATAGAAAATTTATCTAATATGTTATAAAAATATAACAGGAACTTACAGATAAATATCAACATACATATTCAAACACACGAATCCTTTTTGGTTTTAGATTTATATCATCATATATAAATTATATCAATAATTTACAATGGATACGGTAGTAAAAAGCATGCTAGAAGAAGATCCTGAAGAAGAGAAGGAAGTGAGAACGTTCTTCGCTTTATATTCACTTTTTAAGATATGAGTATTCTTTTACATGACATTTGTATATGAAACGTTTTATGTAATTTATCAATATGAGGTTATGTTTATGTTTTTATTTTGTTAGAGTATTATTCTTAATGTCTGTATTTTTATTGTGCACATTAGATTGATTACTTTTTTATACTACCCTTTTTATTTTATTTTTAGGGCTTAGTAATATTTGGAAGAGATGTTTCAAAGATACCTTGCTTTCGTGAAAGTTTTATGTATGGCATAGCATCTGGAATTGGAGTGGGTTTAGCATCATTTTTAAAGACGTCAAAGCCTCTTGTTTCACAACATATTGGTGTTGGATCATTTGCAATAACAACTTTACTGTATTGGTCATACTGTAGATATGAATGGTCAAGACAGAAATTTGATGCAGAATTGTTACAAGAAGCATTAAAAGATAAAATAAGATATGAAGGAACTGCTATTGAAAAAGATTTAGAAAAAAAGGGTATCTTAAAATCAGCTTAAGCATATTTGGAGGAAACAATGAAATTACTTCACGTTGTAAAATGCTCAAGCTAACATTATAACAATGCCTAGAAGTGCCATTAACACTTACATTGACTTGTGCTTAAGTTAAGACTTATAAATTTTAAAATCCTAGAAATTTCATCAACTGAAATATTTATGTTTAAACATATTATATTATTTAATACTTGATATGTATTCATAAAGCAACAATTTTGATGTAGAATAGAATGTGATTTGTTGCAAAAATTGTAAAAATAATGGAAGTAATGTATATATTCTATTAAATTACACTTAACCAACTTATTTGTGTGTGACTTATTATCCTATATTACATTTAAAAGTAATATAAGCAATAATAAACATCTTATTATGAAAATCTCATCTGTAACTACAACTTTGTTCATGTGACCTTAATAACTCTTGATACATCATTTCCCGTCTACTGTCACACATGTTTACTATTTTTACTTCGTGGAGTGTGGAACTCTTGGAGCTTATTTTAGTTATCATAAATTTCAACAAAAAAATTCATTACACCAAGCAACTTAAGCTTAGTAGTTGTACTTTACTTATTCTAAGCTATTTCGGCTATTATGGCACTACATCGGAATTTCCACTGTTTAAAATTAATTGATTATTTCTAGGTTTTTAAGTAACACAAGAAGAATAAATTATCTTCTACCCGGTATTAAACCTGGGTTTTATTACCAAGGTCTGCGTTCTGATTCAACTCTCATTTTTTACGGTCCTTTATAATGTTTTATATTATAGACTGCCCATAATTTCGGTTTCGTGGACTTAATGGCACTTGACGTGGTACTGCCATATACCATCTAAATGATTGAAATTTGCAAGTTCGTTCTATGTATTCCACCAAAATTTGAGCCACTACCTGTTGAGTTGCAAGTTGCAACTCAATGCTACACTTTGTGTTACGAGAGCGGAGAAATAAAATCAAATCATATATAATTATTTTCATGGGTGGATATCAGTTCATAACCAACGTATTTACAGTCAAACGTTGTATTACTTCGCGATACCAAGAAGCGCATTTCAGAAGTGTTTCGAGGATTGGAAAGAACGCTGTCATAAGTGTATTATATCTGAGGGGGATTGAAAGGGACCAGATAGTTATTGACAAATAAATAAATATTTGTTTTTAAAATTGAAAATAACGATTATTTTTTGAATAAACCCGCGTCCACAAAACATCCGCGTCTTGAAAACCTTCCAACCACTCACCAATTAAGCCATACGTTCTCATCATACGTCGAAATTCTTGTGCTTGTTATGTTACAACAAATTCAAAAGTTATATTTTGTTTATTTTTAATTGTAACATTATACACGATCGAAGCGTCTGCGCTCCTTTTACGGGAGCAGCATATAGAGTAAAATATTTCAACCCCATATCTAAAAAAAATTAATCAAGATACCTCAACAATTTAAACGTAGGATTTTTTGTTCATTTCACGATGTTTATCCAAATACAGTCATGTGACGTAGCTACAAATCAATAACGTAAACACCTACTAACTACTATAAAAATACTACTAAATGTTGCCAATCTGCCACTTTTCATTCCTAAAAAAACATACCAGAACGAGAAAGGATATCTTTCGTTCTGTTTTACGCAATTTAACGTAAGTGAATGAACCGTGAATAATGTTTTCAGATGAACTGCGTATCTTGTGCTCCGGAACGGTTGCTTATAATAATCTTGATATTATTAACGTTGTGTTCAGTGATAAAAAACTGATTTAATTATTCGGTAGTTGGTAATAGTTTTGTTTAGTTGTTAATAAGAAATCTTACACGTTAGAAACTTTTATTTGTAATTAAATATTATGATATTGATTAATATTTAGTACTAGCGGCTCACTAGCGGCTTCGCCCTCTTAAACTACATGATAATTGATTTAATAAGCAGAATTGATTAACAACTAAAATGACTTCTAATATGATTTT
>DWAN01000449.1:0-23944 GCA_018230445.1 Heliconius hewitsoni | reverse complement strand
TTCGAAACGTCGGGTTTCTAAAAATGTATAAAAATACAAAATATACGCGATTAATCCTGTTGAAATAGTCTCATTTATAATGTGTAATAATCGTGAAAATCAAAGAACTTATTAAATATTTTTCTTTCCTAAGTGTGGATTAACACTTTCAAAATTGTTAAAAATATATAAATGTGTTCTCAATTAAAAGTTTTTACTTCACATATTAATATTAAAAGAAGTTATACATATAAATATATATCTTTATAAGATATATAGATATATAGTTTTTTAGTTAAGGTACCATAAAATGTAACAGTATTAACAATAGGCGTTAAAGCTGCGGCCACATTGGCAGCGGGTAAATGGGCGACACTAATTGAAACCTGCGGTCGGTAGAGAACAGTTGTGTTATTATGAAATTAGTACTTGATATTGTTATTTTTTTATTATTTATTATCTTATTGGTGTGTTAGTGTGTTATTTTTTGTCGTATATTAACTATAGGACACCATCTCTTTAGGTCGATAAATAAAACTGTGTCTGGGATTTGCAGAGAATCTAGTATCTAGTCACTCTTTTACCCTTCGTTGTTATAAGGTTGTCTGAAGTTATCACTTGTTAAGTGGTAAAAAACAGATGTGTTTAACATTTTTAGACCAATTTTCGAGAAATTACGGTTTGAACGGTGAAACTAAACGCCGCGCTATATCTCTTTACAAAAGCGAATATATAATGATGTACGTTGCGCCAGAATGGACTCACCCGTCACGCCGTGAGTCTATCCTGGCGCTGGCAAGAACATATTTTTTTCAACTTAAGGCTCCTTTTAGGGTAAGCACATTGAATCTGGGAATTTAGTCCTTCGACACTCCTTTTCCATTAAAACACAACCGTTCCCCTCTTCCCTCTGAATTCGGGAGGCATTGCGTGTTGAGTGGCGGAAATCAACGAAGAGCGAACAAATGAACATATTCAATATTTCATTTCCTCGAATGAGAATTGAACCCAAAACATGTCGCGTTTACAGTCACACGCTTGCGCCCCTACGCCACGACTGGCCTCACGAACATATCTTCTTGTTTATATAGAAATTTAATATATTTATAATCAAAAAGGTATGTGTTTGACACGTTAAAATATTAGAAAACTTTATGCACGTCCTATGCAAAATTCAATATTTTCGTTCAGCTTATACAATATCAGAATTTAGTAGAAAGTCAAGCACCGCTACGTGCTATGTATGTACTTGAAACTTAAATGAAACGTAAGCAAGCATAAGGTCACCGCTCCCTTGATCTTTTCTCACCCTATCTAACCAATCCTGAGCTTACTAATATCACTATCGTCCGTACTTACATTGTAGGTGGTGTAAGACGAAAATTTTACTGTTATTTTACTTACTGTTATTTTATATATATTTTTAAACTATTATTCCACACTACAGAAAAAAAATATCTTGGATGAAAAAAAAATTCCTTGAGGAAATATTATTATCTATATATTAAAAATTGCAATCTTTTTTTTGCCAAATAAACATTTTTAGTAACAATTTTTTTATGGTAGAATTAAAATGAGATTAAATAATAAAAGATTTTTTTTTTTGACTTGGCTTTATTAGTGTTGACCTGGGATGGTATTGACAACGTGACCGCGCGGGGATGGACGAGAGTAGCTTGAGAAGAAATAAAAGCAACTAACATACGTATTGTTAGTTGTTTTTGTAACAAGTGTGTAAGAATTTAAACATATGGGTTAGTTGTGGACAGGTGGGATCCAGTTTAAGCTATATAATTTTTTTTACACTCTACATATCATATTCCAACAAATAATTTGTTAATAATTTTGGCATCTTGATGTGAACGTATAGCTTAATAAAAAAGTAATTTTGTTTACTAAATCTGGGATAGCATTTTCAAAAAATAAAACGAAAATATACGTTTTCTTTATATTTTTAGTTTTATATGTAGCAAAGATAAAATGTATTTTATGTTATATTTTCTTTAAAATTTTAATATTAATGTTTGATAACAATTAATCACATTGGCAAAACAGATATTTCCTTAGTTTTATTCGAAGTTTGAATAACAACGCGGCATATATTAAAAAAAATACTCAAAGAAGTCACAGTCGCTTCCGCCTGTAACTTAAGCTGCATAACATTTCACCGGTATGGAGTAGAAATTAATTAGAAGAGGTTGGCAAACTTGGGCGTACCGTCGCTTATTGGGCTCTAACAGAATATATACGACGCGACGTGCGGAACCCGCGGCTCTTTGATAACCTTAAAGTACAAGTGAATGTTGTTTTTTATTATAACTAATATGTATATCAATAAACAATCATGTAACATACGTTGTTTAAATAAAACAGGCAATCAGTATTAATTTCTTTTTAGGTTATTCAACGCGTAACCTTACCTACCTTTGACCTGTATAAATCATAAAAATATAAATAGAGAAATGAAAGGACGAAAATAATGTAATTCAGTTTGGTGAACTAATAATATTATAGGAATATTTTTTTTCTTTATTTTTATATATATTGAGCTTGAAATATCTTTTAGCCAAACGTGTCAGCAAAATTTCAATCCAGTCGATAGCTAAAAGTACAGTTTAAAGATTTAATCTGTGTACATATATAACATTTATATTTATTCTACATTTTTATTAGATGGTCATAGTTAACTAGAATAAAAGTAAAACTTATTATCGTCATCATCATCATCATGGCCATTTTGACGCTCAATGGGACTGGCGACTTTCAAGTTTTCTCGCCATCCCACTTCGCTACAATGACCTCAAATTCAAATACTTTCAATATAAACATCTCTTCGAATGAAAATCGATATAACAATTGTCCTGGTGTTAAATGAACGAAAGAACTTATTTGGTAGCATCTAAAAAACAATTAAAACACAGCCAAAATCTTTCGTTTCATTTCAAAGTAAAATCGTCTATTCACCGTAACGTTACCGATTTGAAATATGGATATATATGGAAAAGAATATTTTGGCATTTTGCCCGAGTTTACAGGATACCGTAGCTTGAGGCATTGAAATTCAGCTGAATTTTGACACATAAATGTTCAAATATGAATATTCATACGACATTTTTGTGTTACGTTTGTTATTTACTAAACTGTTTTCCCATCTATGAATTTCTAGTTGTAGAAGCTTTATAAAAATCCACGTTTTTTCTATGCGTAATAACAGTAATATACTGCCTCAATAAATTTATTCATACTAGCGGTGCCAAATGTCTCGATTTGTAGACTAAAATTCAATGTCTCGTCCCGCTTTTTACGAATTATTCCGCGTACTGTGAACTTTTTTGCTGATTACTTTAATTTTGCAATTAGTTACTAACAATTTCATAGAAAAATAAATAAATATGTTGATAAATTTTCGTATAGCCGCTCTGAAGACTTAACAAGATAAACTAAAATATTTATCGTCATTATGTTCCCATTAAACATATTTTATATTGCTATAGTCATAAGTAACTTTATTTAAGACTCAAATAGATGGATAAATTAAATACTTATTATTTATTTTTTCTCCTGCTTTTGGCGAAAGTCTCTCTCTTTCTACTCCTAACGTTTAAAATCTCACTTTTCTCCAAAATAAAATATGGCAAAGCTGATTTATACCACTTGCACAAATTTATTGTTGTGTACGACACATGATATAATTTAAACGTCCGAGGTAACTTTGACTTCTCTAATATCGATACAATTAATCGAAAAATGGACTGTTATTTAGAAAAAGATTTTTTCAATCTGAACCAGTTATTGTTAAGATTAGTGCGTATTTTATTTATTATATTTATATAGATTAGATTTGCATAACGTTTATTACGTAATCGTTTCATTTTATGTAAAGTAATTTCAATATTACATTATTTTCATTCTCCACCTGCCACATAATCTTTTTACAACCTTAATATTTTCATGTCATTTACATTTTTTTTTTGTACGATTATTATTTTATTACATACATTTTTTTTATTTTTAGTTTATTTCTTTTTAATGGATATAACATGTGATACAAAAATACGAACAGACCTATCTACTGTGCTTAAGAAGGGAAAATTTTGCATGATAAGGTAGGTTAAAGACTGTAGCACTGCACTATGACAAGTTTTCATGATATTCCTATGAGAATAGGAAAAAGAAGATTTTCTATTTAACGTCTTATAGTCCACGTGAAATAGTCGCAAGTGACGACTATGTATTCTTTAATATACACAACCTGTTGTAAGTAAATCAAAATACCTAATAAAGAGAGTTGAGAATAGTGGCACAGTCAGAATGAGTGGGTGTTTCGCGCTCTTGGGTTGCGGTATCTCAAGCGAACAGACGCCATTAAGTTTTTAGGATAGCCCCATAGAAATTAGTTGTAGCGTTTTTTTGATATATGACTGAAATAAATATTTTCTTCAGTCAGGAATGAACCCGTGTCACAGTAGTAGAGTAGTTTGTAGATTTAGACGAATGTCTAAGAAATATTTACCTAGTTCTAGTTTTTATATCCATACAAATATTTAATGATAATAATTTGAATGATTATTTTTTTAGCTTTACGCTGGTTCCCGCAGGAATCTTATATTCTAGTGCTAACACACTCTGTTCCCCATTCTCGAGGCATTGTGTGTTGAGTGGCGAAACTCAACGCCGCGCTTTGTTTCGCTGCCAAAGCGACGAAATAATTTTTAATATTTTGCTCCTGTGCCACGATGGCCTCTTAATCGTATCTGGTCCGGGGTAATGATTATATTTATTCCCTATTCTGGTACAGAAGTGCGGCATTAAGTTCCTTCATTCCATCCTCTATATTCTGTTATGTGAAAAAAAGAGTGAACCTGAAAAAATATGTATATAAATGTTAATATTTTTTAGGGACCAAAAAAATTTATATATTATTATTTAATCTTTGTCACGGTATAATTGATTTCATAGTAAGATATGTCAAGCACATTTAAATAAACACCTCCATTATGAGACAAGAGTCAATTGTAAACGCTAGTAGTGCAATTTCTAACACTTGACACCCTTTAAGTAGTGGGAAGTGAAATAATAATATTCGTTATCACTTGATACTTGAGTACTTTATAATTTATATATTAATATAAGTTAATCGCATTACCGTGTTATTAGTTTCACGCTATATCCCACATTTATTAAAGTAGGAAGTCTTTGTCTTGTTACCAGAAAATACAAATAATTCATTCAACAATCGAATCTACAACCGATGCATTTATAAACATACGCTGCTGTGCTGTTGCGCCATGAACAATATTTATTAAGTAAGTTCTAATAGTTTTCTGGTCAATTTTAAAAGCCATTATAACCAGGCATATTTTCTTCTCTATTTAGAATTTCTTTCTAAGCATTAGAAGAACCTTGCTAATGCTCAGAAGTTCACTTTCTATAAAATATGTATTAAATATTCAACGTTTTAATTTAAAAATTATAATAATTGACCTAAAATCGCTACTCGCTCCGCTCATCACTAACCCATAACCTATCCATTGTCGTAGGGCGTAACCGTGAATGTAATGAACTAATGATGCTGACGCATTACTCGTTACCGGTCTTCTAATAGACAGCGGTATACTTATGTGCAAGATATACAAAAAAAGTTTAGTTAAATATTTATTCTACATTGTTTATATTGTTTTTATTTATCAAGTAAATGAGAAGTGAACAATAATAAATTCCTCTAGAAAATCTGTGATATAGTATGTAAAAAACGTTTTTAGCTTTGCATTGTACTCCGCATACAGCAAGTACGTTGAGGATACCTAGTGTTAAACCATTCTGTTCCCCGCTTTCTGTTTTTCGAGACATTGCGTGTATGGCGGAACTCACCTCCGGCCTTTGATACGTAACCAAAGCGACGATATGAAAATAATTCATTGCGCGGAGTAGAAATGGATCCCACAACCGAAACATTTAGAATAGTAAATATTTTTTTAAAATTAAATGCACTAGTCGAATCTACTACTTATGTTTTTATCTGAACCATTACTTTTACCTTTAGATACTGTTCAATTGCGCTACGATGACCTCAAGTACAATATGTTATACATATTAGCATAATAGCAATAAAATTTCCCTCACATTATCATACACTAAGAAAATATTATTTTTAATATAAAATAATATTTCGATGAAAACTTCTGATTCAGTTTTAAAGTGGACGCGATGTAAATATGAGCTCTTAGATCTAATATTCTACCGACGTCACACAACTTCGTACTAAGATAGACATCGAGATATGTAAAACCTGGCATGCGGGTACTTTTAGTTGAGGCATCGTATATATAATGTCTTGACTGCCATTTGAAATTAATTTTGCAATACTAGAAACATGACCTGGTTTCTGGAATTGGAATGAATTTTATGTAAATTTGATGTAAGTAAATTGTTAGAAGGAGATAGAAGTAGCATTGAGAAATATATTTTTAAATTAAGTATATATGAATCGAAACCGCTGTTGGTTCATCGGCATAGCACCTGACTGAAAATGCGAATAAATTTATTTTCTTTTTTTCGCTTTGGTAAACAACAAGAAAACATCGACCATAGTGTCTATGTCTTAACACTAGGATCCTTCTGCCTACCCTCCTTTTGCGGGGTACAACGTGAAGCTAAAAAAAATCATATTTACCAAATACATTTTGCGAGGTAATTTTTCTGTTTTGTTGAGTTCTTCTATGAACCCAGATCCATGTGTAAAGAAATTTTGCATTTAAAAATTAATCTTAGTAAAAATTATACTGGGGCTTGAAGTTCCGCTGCTCAATAAGCAATGTGTGTAGGAAGTATGAAAAAGTTTAATTTGTTCAATTTCACGCTGTATCCCGCACACAGCAGGGTAGGCAGAGAGAACCTGGTGTTAAGACACTCCGTTCCCCACTTTCTGTCGAATTTCTGTCGAGGCATCGCCTGTTGAATAGAAGAACTCTGCGCCGATTTTCGCTTCCTCGAGACCAGAGCGAAGAAATGGAAATAAATATTTCATCTCCTTGAGTAAACTGTAAAATCCACTGGTTATGGGTTCGATCCCCACACAGTCACACTTTGTGACCTTGTTTCTGTTTTAAATTAATAAAATAGTCTTAATTTTACTAAAAATTAAGTACTATCTTGTAATCGAAAAGCAGAGCCTGCTGTGATAGAATTTTAATACATTTTCAAAAAAAAAAATATTTTTATCATATTTTCTTTTCATATTTTCAGCTTATCTAAACCTTTATTTAGATATTTTTCATCTAACCAATTTTCATTGGCTGCACTCGACTCGTATTCCTCAATTTAAAATACTATTATATTACAGAAAATCGATTTAAAAGAAAATACTAGTCGTTTTCAACTAAACTCGAATAATTTTCATATTTCAAATTTATATTGACAAGCTTTAAAGCTTACTTAGAAATGGTGTTTTAAAATAAATTATGAAAAAACCGTTTAAGTGCGAGTCGGACTCGCCCACGGAGTCTTTCGTACCAATTTCAGGATTGTAAGTCAACGGGTAATAAAACTTAAAACAGTTGACAAACTTAAGATTGCGGGCTTAAGCACTCATTTTGTATGAAATTACCTACTAATATAAATTTGTAATGATTTTTTAACGTCTATAAATTTGCTACCATACTTGGGCGATACAAAAAACCTAATGATAAAAAATTATACTCACTTCGTGCCAAATTTCATAGTTATAGATCCACGGGAAGTGTTGAAGAAGATGTTTTGATTACAAATTTCATACAAAAGGCATAAATGCTCGTATCTTTTGATTGTGACTTAGAAGTTTTGATTATTTCTGTTTTGCAGGGGACCTTCGATCTAAATGTCATATACATTATGTTAAATTGATATTTACTTGATATCTCAACGTGATCTTGCGATAAATGATCTTGACATACGGAGAGACGGACAATAAAGTGATTCTTATAAGGATTTCATTTTAACGTTTTAAGGTATGGAACTCTGAAATTGGAAAATATGAAGAGCATATTATAATTTTTGAAAATATTTCTTAAATTTATTAATAAAAACACAATATCGGAAAATTCTCTTTTTTCCATTTTCGTAGGAATTTCGGGCTTCCGTAGGAATATAGCTCCACTTCACTCCCTATAATACTTACAAATACCAAAATCTTAACTTTTTACGTATAATAATTTCATCTGTGCCAGTCAGTCATTCAGTGACGTTTCAATTTTATACATTTACATAAATAGCTCAGGTATTTAATATTTAAATCTGCTCTAAATGTAAAATGTAACGTACAATATTATAATTTGGACGCCGCTAGTTAGTGGGACACATAGCGCATCAAGCACAGGCCACTCGCTGTTGGAACATTATGGTAATTTTATAGGAACTTTCGAAGCAACACTCAGGTTGAGCTACACATTGCTATTTGGAATGAAAAGTTTTATTGTTTATGAGATCGATGAGGAGCAGGTTCACTAGTGTGTGATTTTAACGCAATGGTTGTAATTTCGATTTACACTCGGATGAATGGAATAATACTTTCATTTTATCGCTCTAGTAAGGAGGCAAAGTGTGGCATTGATTTTCGCCTTTCAACACGCCATGCCTCGAGCATTCAGTGAAAAATGGGGAACGGAGAGCTTTTCTCTGCCCCCCTTGCAAAACAGTGTGATGTTTAAAAATATTTTTTTATTATAAATTGAGACCGTCGTGGCGCAGTGGCATAAGCGTGTGACTGTAAACGCTAGGCACACTACTCGGGAGAATCTATTATTATTTAATATTATATTTTTTATTTTTACTTATTTAATATTTTCATTTCTTCGCTCTGGTTACAAAATGTGGCGTTGAGTTCCACCACTCAACACTTCAAAAATTATTATAGCATCAGCACAAAATGTGGGTAAAATTTATTACAAAGTGGACAATGAAGCTGTGCAGGAAAAGCGTGTTTTATTGTAATATTTAAGTTTGTGTACGATCATTACTATTATTTAATATAGTCTGCACTTAAGAGTTTAGTCTAACCTTCTTAATAATAATCTGGTCTAATTAACAAATAATATTTTTTACCTAAAACCTATTTCATAACTACAGATCATTAAATTCACACACATAGGCTTTCGAAAAAAAAAATACATTAGACAGATTCAAAAACAAATAAAATATAAGAAAAGATTTAGAAATAACAAAAGAATATTATCACAAAATTGGTCGCTTGCGGTATAAAATATATCGTTACTGGAAAAATCTACAAATACTTTTATTATTCCCTACTCTCGATGGAGAACATAAATTTTGCAGAACGTGTTCTAGTATAACTGAAATTGTTTTCCAAGGATCATTTCGCCTTGTTAGTTACTTTAGGTAATTTTAATATTTTATTTGAATCTCTTGTGGCATATACATATATAGAGGGGGATCTTAGGGACAAATCAATTCTAATCTCTTTTTCGCTATTTTTTTAGGCTCACTTTTTGTCCCTAATGCGGTAGCTAGAGAGAATGGAGCGCCAAACACTACCGTATCTGCATATCTTTTTCGCCTCGTCCACTAACACTAACCTCTTCATGCTTACTTTGCGGGGGATCTCATGAGGGGGATTGATTTTCCTCTAGTATCATCAATACTGTGGTCTTGAAGGTCACAATATTGCCTTATAATTATTTTTTTCATACTAAATGAAGAGTTGTGTAGAGTCATTATCAATTGCTAAAAAAAATAATAATAAATAAAAATACCACATTTTATTTAGCACCTTTAATTTATTAGCTTTCTTAAGTCTAGCTCTAATTTTATCTTTACAATAGTTCAAACACATTGGTGATGAAAACAAATAAAATTTGTTAACGCCGTTCTTTTAAAAACAGAAAAAAATGAATTTACTGTATGGGAATCCCATCAAATATTTATTTTATTATGCTTTTTAGTATTTTTTGTTAGAGGGGCAACAAATATACATCATTTGTGAAAATTTCAAACACTAACACAGTTCATGAGATACAGCCTAGTGACAGATGGACAAAGAATCAGACAAACAACAGTCTTAGAAATAGTGCTCCGTTTTACATTTTGAACCCTAAAAACAGATCAACTGCATAACAAGCATAATGCAATTTACCAATTGAAGAGTGATTATTATTATTATATAGCTTTTAAGAATAAATATATGACGTACGTACTTGAATACATACTATTTATACAAGACTTTAAAGCTTTTTTCTCAATAATTATTATCTTAAGCATCAGCTGTTTTCTTAGTTATATTCAGAATACAGGATTCTGAATATAACAGGATAGGCAGACGAAACTTAGTGATAAGAAGTACCTAACGGTCTCCACACACCGCGTAATTATTGAGACATAGCTCATTGAGTGGCAGAACTCAACGCCCCGCTTTGTCTTCTTATCAGAGCTAGAAGATGAAAGTAATTCATTCCTCCAAGTGGGAATCGAACCCACATCTCTCATTTAACAGGCAGGATATTCTTATTTTTAAATTGTTAAAAAAAATCCAAAAAGTTCGACACTTTCCGAATCTGTAAGTACCGTTTTCAAAGGTTAACGTGCCTGATCGCTCTCTTAAAATATATTCAACAGCTCATTAATCGGAGACACGGTAGGAGCTGACTGCGGTAAACTACAGTGGCCCCGCCATTAGCGTCTTCATCTATCTATAAGAATATATACCTTTTTACATAATACTTTTGCCTTTAATAAACGCCTAGTTTAAGTGGACAGTGTTTTATATTATGAGCATGTTATTTTAATTTTTACATAGATTTTTGTGTCTTTTGTTTAAAATTTCGGGTAAAAAATTCAAAAATGATTTGAAGTTTCTGCATTTTACATAATAATGTGGATAATATGGATAATATAGCATAGAGTGACTAATATGTATAGTTTAGGGCAAAATAGAGAACATGTTGAATAGTGAAACCTACAATTGTATTTTGTGTTAAAAAATCTTTAAAAAAATGCGTGACGCAGCAACATGGCACTTACAGTGTGACTGTAGATACCGCTCACAAAGAGCTCAATTTTAATAAATATTAAAATATTTTCATTTCCTCGCTCTGTTAACAAGATTTACTAAAAGTCAGTTACAAAAGTATTAAAACAAGTAAGATGCCTTTCCTGGCTCCATTTCTGAAACGCTGACGCCGCGGCATTGGTGCAGAATAGCTTCTTTGACTTTAAAGTGTCATACAAGGCTTCCGATCCTTAGCATTTTCCTCGACCCACTAATTAAGAAAATGAACGTTTTTAATTTTTTTTAGCTTAACGCTGTATCCCTAATATAGCATGGTAGAAAAGGGGAACTTTGTATAAAGATACTCCGTTCCCCATTTTCAACATTAAATGTTGAGTGGTGGAACTCAACGCTGTGGTAAGCAAAGGTTTTGTTACCAGAGCGAGGAATAAAATAATTCCTTTCCCCGAATGGGAATCGAATCCACTATCTCTCAAATCTTCAGTCAGACACTGGACCACGATCGCCATTTTTCTATTTTTAATAAATATTTTACTATGGGAAAAGTGACTTACACGATATATTTTTTACTTCCGTACATGTTTTGAATTATTTACAGACTAGCTTACACCTGCATCTTCTGTTTTCATCGATAAAAAGACTATCCAATACATTTTTTTTTTAATTTGAACCAATAGTTCCTAAGATTACCGCATTCAACCATACAAACTCGTCATAAATATTATAGTACTAATATTTACCTCAATAGTATTATTATTATTTTTTTCTAATATTCTCATTCCCCGCTCTTTGCGGAGCACACAGAATGTAAAAAGACTTATGACAAAACCAATAACTTTTATTGGTTTACTTTTACGGTGTATTTGAAAAACATAAATATGTAACTAAAGGTGCTTTTATTTTATTTTTTTAGTATTTTACATATAGTAACGTACCTACTCGTTTATTAAGATTATAGTGCGGTAGAACAGCGTCTGGTTATAAGCTAGGGTTTTGGGTTTGATGCTCACTGGAGAAAATTGATCTATTTCTATTTCTGTTCCACTCAGTTAAGCTAAGACGCGGCTTTTGTTAGTTTTAATAAAAATAAATAAGCAGTCGTGATGCAGTGGTTGAAAGTCACAATATAAACGTGACGAAAGGGTTCGATTCTCATTCTGGGGGAATGAATTATTTTAATTTTTTGTCTCTCAAAAAATAGATTTCGTGAAAACTGAAAAGTAAGCGGGGGACGGGGAGGACGGAGAGTCTTGACATTAGGTTTGTTTGGCCTTGCTAAAAACTGGTAACATAACGTGGAGGCGTTTTCTTTTGTTTAGAAAAATACAGAATTACATACACATTGCAAGAAAGACAAGACACACACATTGTAAAAGAACAAATTAATCAACTCGTCTTACAAACCTAAACCTATAAAGCTTCACGTATTTCTTTTATGTGTATTTCAAGTTTACAGAAGTAGTATTAGATAAAATTTTCCACTTCCGCCTTTATACGTCTCATTAGCTATAATTTAATACGAGTAGGTATTTCACTGAAGGAATTTCTACCATATTTCAGCTTTCGGGCGGTCGTTCAGATTACTTGCGAGGCTTATTTGATAAGCTTAAGCGATAACCGTTGTATAGAGAGGTAGGATGACCCAGTTTCTTATGTATAATAGTAGAAATAATCATATATATATAAATAATACTTATGTACAATTGATTGTTAGGCTAGTCGTAGCGCAGGAGCACAATGTGTGACTATAAAATCGACTGGTTGTGGATTCGATCCCCACTTTCATCTCATTTTAAGTGGCGGAATTCAACCCCGAGCTTTGCGTCGACACCAGAGTGAAGAAATGGAAATATAAATTTAAATAAATATTCCTCGAGTGGGGGTCGAATCCGTGAGACCGATCAGGTGATGACTAAATATATATATTGATAATAAGAATTTTAGTCACCATCTGCGGCTTCTCCCCGTGGCCATATGGATTTAGTTAAAAGTTGCGTATAAAACACTTACTTCTAAGTGCCTGAGGTGATTCTGATACAGAAGGGTTACATTAAAATACTAGCCTTCCTCGAACATAGAAAATGCTGAACCTGTAGTTTTTGAAATTAGGTCGTTCAATCCAATAAACTATTTCAATTAAAAGAATTTTTTTTAGTTCAGTGAGAGATTTTTTTTTTACTTTATAATATAAATAAATATAAATTATTTTGGGATTCGGAGTCAGTCGTGGCGCAGGAGCACACGTGTGTGACCGCAAACGCGCTAGGTTGTGGTTTCGATACCACTAGAGAAAATGGAAATTTAAATTTAATTTCTTCGCTCTGGTGTCGAGGCTTAGCGCGTCTTAATGGGAACGCAGTGTTTTAAGCCTAAGTGTCCAGATTCCCTCTGCCTACCCTGTTATGTGCCGGATACAGCGTGAGGTTGAAAAAAAAAGTAGATATCTATATTTTGCATCATTACGATCCGCTCATATGCCTCTCGCATCTTAGACCTTGTGTCACCCCCGCCTATGTTTGAGAAGATAATTTTCTTCTTAATTAACTCGCAGTTGAATGCCGCATATAATTGGGCCATCGGAACGCGTGTGAAGTGGCGCTTGCAGAGAACTTATTGTGAAAGCCTTTTTTATAATTAAAAAAGATTTAATTAAATTTTAGATTTATCGCTTTTGTTTTGTCAAAACGGTGGGTTTGTTGGGAGTTTCTTGGGATTCTGAAATAATGTCAGTCAGTCTCTATTGTAATTTATATTTATTTAAGTTTATTATTCAAATATTACTTGGTAGTTTGTTTATGTAAGTTGTAAGTTCAGATGAAATGAACGTAAATGCATGGAGAAATAAATATACTTGCCCGCGCGGCTTCGCCCGCTTCCACTATTTATTTAATATAATTTAAGTGTGTTTATTATAAATAGACTAATTATTTTATTTTAATTATTTCACTAATTATTTTATTTGTTTGACACTTAGTTAATCCTTATTTAAAACTTTTGGGATTGGTTTTAATTGGTTGTGTTTGCAAAAAATCTAGGTAAATTCCGGGATCAAAAGTATGAAGACTTTATGTTGCTCCATAACCCCGTCTATCTGTCAGTGTTAATCTCATAAAAATCGGTTCACATTTTCCGGAGTTTCGCTCGGACACACAGAAAGATACTTCAATGTAATATATAAATAGTTATATAAGTATCTATTGGACTACTTATAAGGACTTTCAAGAATAAAGCTGTCCTAATCTCACTTGCATTAAGTGGCTGGTGGAATTTCACACACCAGAGCGAAGAAATGAAAATATTAAATATTTAATTTCCTCGAGTGGAAATCGAATCCACAACGTATCGCGTTGACGGTCACACGCTTGTGCCTCTGCGCAACGACTGGCCTAAATACTGTATTATTAATATAGCAAATGTAAACATATACTGCAATCGGCGTAAACACAAATGGTTATCCGAAAATTTTAGTTTATTTCAAACCTAGATGCTATCAGACCCTCTTGAACCTACTGGTATTTTAGCCGCGTTTAATTTAGTTGGGACAATTAGTAAGCCGTAATTTAAATTTGCTGTACAGAATACTCTGGTGCCTAATTCGTGCTGTCCGATGAAGTGGTTTACGCTCGTTATATTGTTTAGTATTGGAAAATTTGTGCGAGATTATAGTTAAGTGATGCAGTTATTGAGGCTGTGGTAGTGTGGTAGGTAGTTGGTAGTTTAAAGGTGCATTTTTATTTTTTCTAATTGTGTGGGAAAGAGATATCTTAACACTCGGAAATTAACCTGATGTGACTACTGAGATATCGTGTGTATATTCAAGTATTCCAAACGGTGCCACCATAAAAATAATCATAAAGACAACTACGAATCTCTCTAAATATTCTTTAATCCTGTTTATGAATTAGAAATCACTCTATCTTCTCAATTTTAACTTATCCAAATGAACGATGAGTTTAATTAATTACAATTATAGTTTTGGACTAAAACTTTCTTGGATTCAATTTTCAGCTGTTAGATTGGATGTAAGATATAGAACGGACCCGGAAAAGGTCCGCTGTCCATCAGAAACTTTCTTACGCCTATGGGATTAGTTCCAGATAGAATTTATAGTTATGGAAGTGATATCAATGCATATAAATAACATTTTTTTTAGCTTCACCTGTATCCCACATATCGCTGAGGTAGGCTGAGAGAACCTAATAATCAAGATTTCACCATTTTCCGCCCAATGTTCGTGACAATATAGCATGTTCATGCAGTTCTATGCCGTACTTCGCACCAGAGCAAAGACAACAAAAAAATGTCCATTCCCCGAGTGGGAATCAAACTTACAACCATCGTATTTAATATCAGGAGCTGTGCCTAGCGGCACACGTCGTTCCCGTACTTCATAAAACACATTTGCAATTTTTTTAAGCTTTCATACAAAAACTGTTTATAATATACATTGGCAACACACTCGCGACTACACCCACTTGCACTATACAATTATTAACTGATCTGAATTACTATCGTCGTTTAATAGCATTATCATTTTAAAGACAATGTCTATACATCGAAAATTAAAATTTCAACGAATTCAATAGAAAATTTATTTTGTAATATTGAATAAAATATTTTATATTGATATATTTTTAGAGTTCTGTACCACAAAAGGTAAAAATGGAGCAGTTATAGGATCACTTTTCTGCCTGTCTGTCCGTCTTTCAAGTATGTATCAATCCGAAATTAATATTAAATATTAGGATAAAATTGTGGTTCCTTATTAAATCATAGTAAAAAATCAAGCTATTAAGCCGACGGAAATTAATAGAAATGAGTATTTATGCCTCGTTGACCTGCAGTCCTGAAATTGATACGTAAGCCTCAGTGGCCAAGCCCGACTTGCACTTAACCGTTTTTTTATTTATGTTTGAAAAAAAAGGACAGGACGTTTGTCAAAATACAATAAGTGAAAACTAAATTTAAATCGCTTACGAGATAAGTGAGCACAAATGAATAAACAAAAATTTTACATATAATGGTTCTGAATTCTATTTTAGATTTATACATTTATAAATGTCCCAAATCACAACTTTTCTCATATAGTTTTCATGTATAGAAAACTAATAGTTAAAATTTTACTATATGTAATATATAATAATATAGATAAAAATAAATAAAGATTTGTGTCCAATTCCATATTAAGTTTAAATTACGATCTAGTTCTGAATTTAAAGAACGCAATAAAACGGTTAAAATAACTCATGTTATGTTGAAAGTTAGATGGATAACTGACTGACTTTTACTGCTTGACTGTAAAGGTGATGTTTGTGGGTACGATCGGAAAAAAAATGTTTCTTCTCTTGCTGGAAAAAGCGCGGCAATAAGTTCCCCTACTCAACACGAAATGCTCCAAAAATTGGTAACACTTCATGAAATTGCTTGTTTTGTAAATAAACATAAAATTATTTTAAATATCAACTCTACAATAATTTACATTCAACTTTCTTAACACTTTACTGTGTTAAAAACTACATATTTAAAAAAATATCTTATAATGGTTTCTTTTTTCCTTAAAAGATACGGAACCCTAAAAAGAACAAGAGTATATATAACTGCAAAATTTATTGTGACACAATAATTAGTGCCGCATCAGCCGCTGTGTGAACACGTCGTGTCCAAATGTCTAGTGTAGTTGAAAAGTTTTCGAACAGCTTCGAAATTTTCAATACACCGCACTGCATTGCATTATCGACAGCCTGCGAGTGAACAGGTCGGACACAGTTTATATATTTACAAATAGATACTACTCGGTGAGACAGGAAATACATTAATACTTATTGAGAAAACATATAAAAATTTGAACGTAGCGGAACTCGAACCCGCGCCGTACCTCTATGAGAACGTATGGCTTAGTGGTCAGAGCGCCTGGTCGGTTTCCTGGAGGCGCGGGTTCAAGTCCCGCTACGTTCAAATTTTTATACGTTTTCTATATAAGTATTTTTCTTTCCTAAGTGTGGAATAACACTTTAAAAATGTTTAAAAATAGATTGATATTTGACATTTATGTCGCAATTTCTGTCGTCGTCTATTCGTAACATTATGACATACACAGTGGGCTATGTCGAAACAAATGAAATGGTTAATATATAGCTTTCCTTTATATATAGACTATCGAAAACAAAAATATGTTTTCAAAATAAACTCTTCAATTTTATAATATTATAGTAGTAAATAAATAAAGTATAGATAGAGTAAGCCTTTCAAATATTATACTTAAATATTATAAAAACTACTTTAAAATATTACAAACTATTTATGAGTTCTTTTTATTTCCTGTAAGAAATAACTGAAAGGCTACAATAATTTCATAAAAAATTCTCAGTTTTTTATTTAAATTTTTAAAAAGGTCAGCTTTTTACTTGCAAATTGATTAGAGGAATTCCTGAGAAACTCAAATTTTACTTTGTACTGTAAATTAAACATTTGTAGGTGTTTTGAGACAAATTCCTAAAGAAATACTTGGAAATTCTAGTAATATTTAATCACAATTAAGAATATACAATATTGTTATATTTTATACTACGTACAGGCGTATTGGATGATAAAAATGTAATTAATATAATTTATCAAATACAGCAAAAAATATATTAAAATTAGACTAACAGTTTAAAAGTTATAGACAAATTATATTTTTTGTTCAACTCACATTGATCATTGTATCGAAACTTGTAATACATGTTCCTGCTAAGTTCAATCTCTTTTATATATCTATTGTATAAAATAACATACCTTTTCGTAAATTATATGTAAGTTCGAGGTTTTCTTTGCCACGACTGGCGTCATATCCTCTAAATACAGCCACTCAGTAAGGTGATGTATATGAATGTATATTCACTTCATATAAATAATATATCTATATATGTTTGAGAAATAAAAAAAATTAAAAATGGAATATCTTATCTTTTTAAATAAAAAAAAAACTATAAATCTCTTTTTACATTTAGAAACCAAAACTGTCATACACAAAAATATTCTGCGTGACCTTTAGCGTTTACAGCATCCCTAGTTAATTAAATGGGATAAGATTTATCTCTGGAACACACTCGGTGTCAGAACGGGGAGCACTATAATCCGCATTGAGGTCCATAATCGTCGCAGATTGTGACCTCCCCGACGTTTGCTGTTCTCAGTTTCCATTGTTGTACGTGAAAATTATTGTATGTAGATTTTTTTGACATAGGCTCATACACGTTTTATTTTTATTATTTTAAATATATTTAGAATGAATGTAAGCTGCCTTTAGTTTTTTTAGCTTCACACTGTATCCCGCACTCGGCAGAGTAGGCAGAGGGCGAGGAATCTAGTATTAATGGTTTCCGTTAAGACTATTCGGTTATCCACTTTCCGCCTAAATCTGGAGACATTGCGTATTGAGTGACAGAACTCAACGCCGCACTTTGCCTCGTTACCATAGCGAGTAAATGAAAATGTTCGCTATTTCTTTCTGTCAAGAAGAAATAAGTGCCGCGCATGAATATCTCTGATATGTAATATTAAGATAATTTTAGGCCAATGATGACGAAGTCATAAGTGTGCGACTGGAAAATTGAGAGGTTGTGGGCTCGAATCCCACTTGAAGAAACTAAATGCTTAATATTTTTATTTCCTTGCTTTAGTAATAAAGTTCCCTCACTCAACATGCAATACCATCAGAATTCGGCATTAAGTGGAAAACATGAGTGTCTCAATGGGAACGGAATGTCTTAATACTAGATTCCCAGGTTTCCTCTACCTACATTGTTACGTGCGGGATACAGCGTAAAAATAAAAAAAAAGCTTTTTTTAGTAAATGATACAAGTCAATAATCAGTTGTCCTTCCAACGTGATTGACGTGCGAAAATAACGTTATACAATGGACACAAGCAAGCACCAGCCCGAGGTTTATTCCCTCACTAAAGAGTGGAAAGGCGTGCAAAGTTTCCCAGTTGGCTTAACTTAAGCGGGCAGACATTCTCGGCATCTTGTTGTTAGTTATCAAACTTGGTTACATTCCCGACTGATTCACGATGCCTCTAAAGACAGTGCTTAAAGTACTTTCATTGGTAAAGTTTTGGGTGCCGTTGAATTTTTTAATTTTATCACCAGAATGCATAGAAATGACTCGACTTTAAGCATCTTTGGAAACATTCGAGTTAATTTGTTGTTTGAACAATATTTTTTAAAAGTTTTTTTTTAAAAGAAGGAGGTTCTATGTTTGATTCTGTATATTCTATTCCGCCTGAGTTCGAGTGGCAAAAACCAACGCCGCCAAATAGGAACCATACTAATAATTCATTGCCCCTAGCGATAATCGATCTTACAACTATCGCTATTATAATTAAATACTATTCAACTATGGCTCAAAAGAAATCGGTAGTTACCATATAATAATAAGCTATTCAAGTAAACATAACATTGTAATATTGAGTTCGAAGAAGAAACTGGGAAAGCAAACGCCCTCATCTCAAGACATCAAATTTTCTGCTGACGCCGACGATTGACAGCTAATTGAGCAATTTATTCTTGAAGACGTAGCAATTTTCAAGGAAAATTTAAATTTGAAGACTACTTTATTCTAGTCCAGTAGAAATGTTTTATAGAATATAATCAAGTTCTATTCTATTTAGCAATAAATATGTTTTTTTAATTCTGGTTTATAAAAACAAAGACTGTTAACCTGATGGATGTGGGTTCAATTCCGAAACGAATTTAAGTTTACTAGCGTAGTAGTTATCTATATTCTTTTACGATAACGAGACTATCTCCAAATAATACAACAAATAAGTTATAAATACACATAACACAGACATACATATAATATGGTATGTGTACTGTGACATATTATTTTCGTAGGAACAAGATATTAAATCCCCCAACATTCCCATAAAACACTTAAATGGATCAGAATCCCCTCGAGGAATCGTATGACAATCTCGAACAGTTATTGACGCCTATTTTCCGCGTTATAACTTAAAGGATATCTCAAGTTGTTGGTATTATTTAATCTTGTGTATAGTTTATATAAATATATGAGATGTTTTATTTTTTTTTAAAGTGCTGTCCCGCTTCAAGAATAGAAAAATAAATAAACGTAATTTTACATAACGGGACACAAACCTGAGCCATACGTTGTAATATTTATAATAAATTTTAACAAGGTGAATAGAATTTCGTCATAGTCTGATAAGAACGTATGGGTTAGTGATCAGAGCGCTTGGACAGTTTTCAAGAGATACAAGTTGAGTCTCTGCTTGATTATTGAAACAATTTCTAATAATATATAACGTTTAAATTTTAAACTGGAGCAAATTTTACTTAAAAATAATTTATGCGGGAAGTGGAGTGACGTGTTGGCTAGCTAGGCTAGGAACTTAATACCGTAAATCAATTAAATATATATTGCTTATTGACTATATTTACATCTAAAGAAACGGATAGATTTGTATCAGTTTCCTTACGAAGAATATTAAAATATAAAATAACATTTACTTCCAAAAAACTAAATGGTGATATTTCAAACCATACATTTTAATAATTCAAGCAAACTCGAGCCAAGCTCAGGTTAAAGAAAGTTTCATAGCACGCAGACATTTTTTCCTCCAATATTCACAAGGCAGTTACATTTGCATCTCAGCGGTGAATACTGAATGATGTTAGTGTGATATGTTTTATTCTTATAAGAAACCTAATAATTTGCTTATAGAAAGATATTCATGTACATACATATTTTTTCCGTACTTTTTAAGCAAAAAAGGAACACTTATAAGATCACTTTTTTGTCCGTCCGTATGTCTGTCTATCTTTCAAAAGCCTTTATCTCAGCCACGCTTGCAGATATCAGGTTGAAATTCAAACCAATGAAAATATACTCAGATCTACGGTCCCGTAATTTCCTGAAATAATCGTATTTCTATATTTACTTAAAAAAGATATGTCCGTTTATATCGCAAAAGAAAGCGAATTTCGACACTATAAAGGGAATCAAAATGAATAATAGGGTAATTCTGGTTGATATAGAATTATGAAATTTGGCAGCTAACATCTACAGGTAGTAAGTACTAGTTCAGAAAAAATCTGAAACATTACACAAAAACATTAAACACAATACATTTGTGGTTAAAGGCGCTAGTTAAAGTGAGCCTCAGAAAAGGCTCTGGCTAAGCTAAGCTTGAATTTCAAATACTTGGGACCTCCAATTTTTGTACGGAAGCTTCGGTAGGTGTGGCCGACTCGCGCTTGTCCAGTTTTTGTTTTTTACTTATACGCTTTACCCTCCATAAAGATGGAGGGAATATTTCATTTCTCCGACAGAGAATCGAACCGCTTAAAGACCGACCCGTTTTCGCTAAATTCTGAGCTATTGTGTGGTGAGTGGCGGAACTCAAAGCCGCGCTTTGCGAAGCAAAGCAAGTGAAAATTTAAATAATTATTTAACATTTAAATAAATATTTCAAGTCCTCGAATGGGGATCGAACTCACAGTCAGTGGCATTGACTTCGTTCAAAGATTAAATTTAAAGTGAAATTGTGAATTATTAGAGAATCAAAAATGAAATTTGGACGTTCCCGCACAAAATTATTCACCTTCTAAGATAATGTAATACTCCGGCAGAAATTAACTCGGCTCAAATTAAATCAGTACTAGTCCTCGGGCGCGATGAAATGTACTATTTAGCATTTATTTAAAACCGTAGCCCGACTAACAACAAAATGTTGTTCTTAGTTTCTGGAAAAATATTATTTATTTAAATATATAAATAGTTTCACGCTACATAATAGATATAACACGATTGCCAGAGGGAACCTAACCTTACCTAATGTTCGAGACCTTGCTTGGTGAATTGTAAAACTCAATACTGCGCTTTATCTTGTTACAGGGGTGAAGAAGAAATAAAATTAATTAATTCCATTAAATTGAAGTTTTAACCACAACCTCCACTTTTATATTCAGATGCTGTACCGCTGCGCCACTGTCGTCTCTAAATTAAATATTGTTATTATTATAATTGTTGAGGTCACTCGTGGCGCAAGTGCACAAGTGCGTGACTGTAAGCGCGACTGGTTGTGGGTCCGATGCGATCCCAAGGAAATATTTTTTTTTGCTTAAATTTATATTTTCATTTCTTCGCTTTGGTGTCAAGGAGAAGTGCAGCGTTGTGTTCCGCCACTCACAGAATTCAGAAGAAAGTGAGTATCGGAGTGTCTTAACACTAGCTACGTGAAGCTGACATTTTTTATTATAATTGTTAATTTTATCCTGTTCCTACTCCACACAAATTAAGGGTAAAAGTATTTTAAAGAGATCAGAGTCTCTTTAAAATAAGCTCTATTCAATTAAATTTTTCACATTTCCCAATTTTCAGACATTGTGTGAATTTTCAACATTTAATAGTGATTTCGATTTGGACTATCAAATAAAGCATTTGGCATGGTTTTAAATTTAGTACCAAATTCACTTCAGCCTAGTTTAAAACTCTTTCCACATAAAACTGTGTTTTAGAGGATTTTTCTGACTCTAAATAAAAGCCTCAAACGTTTTTTCCCAAACTTTTGCAGTTCTGACATTCTAACATTAGCTGCAAGGCAATGTTTGAATGCATTTTAATTCTATGAAATGCTTGTCATAGAGAAGTCTATATTTATGTCGTCTAAAATGTCTATTTTCTATATTTTTGAAGATGGTTTCAAAAGTGGATTGCAACTTCAATTCACATGCTTGATAAACTTTGTCATTTGTAACTTTTTGAAAAGAGGCTGTACAGGAACACAGCATTTGACTGTAAACGCGACGGTTGTAGGTTCGAATTTCAGTCGGGGAATGAATTATTGTCCTTTTCTCCATCTGGTAACAAGAGAAAGGGCCACCTCTCGGGCGCAATGGCTCAAAAATTGAAAAGATCGTAGATAGATCTGGGGACCGCGGTAGTAGAAACCATGGGAGAATTCAAATTTATTATTTACCAAACAGTATGTACCTAGTCTCTTAGACAACATTTACAAGTTATAGCATTGATATAGACAGTAGAAGTAGAAATGTAACCAAATTTTATTAATACATAATTGAAGCAATTACTCAATTTCAATCATAGTCATAAAATATTAGAACTAGTGTTAGCAATGCGATTAAAACATTGCTTCCCAACCAGTGGTCCGCAGAAGCCTAAATATGGTCCATGAACGATTTTAATTTTATGACTGGGGATGGTGAGGGGAAGTTTCTGTTTGATTATCACAGTTATTTTTTTTTATACCTACATTCATAGTGGTCCCTGCTACTAAGATATAAAAGTGATCCTTGATCAAGAAAATGTTAGGAACCCCTGGATTAAAACTTATACACATATAGCTTGTGTATGCGTGGGTATTTAATCCCTACTAATCTGTTATTAATAACCCATACTAGTCTAATATAAGGCATATAAATTTCATATTAAAATAATTTATTTAATTTTAAATATTTTCGAAGCCAGTAGTAGTTTTGATTTTAAAGCATGTGGTGCTAGATTTGATTTCTGTAAACAACAGTTATTTAATTATTAAAAAAATTTTTTTTTAGCATCATATTGTATTCCGCATGAAAATAATGTAATAACTAGTGGGAGTCGAACCCACAATCGCTACGACGACCTCTTTTTAATTCATCAGATTTCTCTAGAGAATATTTACAATTTTTAAAGTTCCTGATTTTTACTGTACTAAGTAATTTAAGTCATGTATAACATTTGACTTGACTTGACACGTGAAAATTTCCTTGAATTTTTTCATTGATTAAAAATATTAAATTAAGGAAAATTTTCAAAAAGTAATACCATATATAATTATCATATATAATAATTTGTTACTATATATTAAGCCAGTCGTGGCGCAGTGGCACGAAGTGTCACTGTAAAACCGACTGGTTGTGGGTTCAATCCCCACTCGAGGAGATGGAATATTTACTTA
>DWAN01000448.1:0-23956 GCA_018230445.1 Heliconius hewitsoni | reverse complement strand
AAATTATGATTTGATAAGAACTATAATAGTAACGAGAACTTACATTTGTTACACTTAAAATGTTCGATTTTTTATCGGTAATTTCTTATTATTATTTAAAAAATAAATAAATTGAATGTTATTACGGATTTCATTTTTAAAGGTTACTGACGTATGATATGTATTAATTAGAAGGACGCTGTTAGAAGTTTTTTTTATTTTTTTTTCTGCTTCTTTTCTTTAATTGACCTTCTTTTCTTTTAATAAATAGTACACGGATAATGGACGATCGATTTTTTAATTATGTCTTTTGAAACTTACATTTAGATTGAAATTATATATTAAAAAAATAAAAAAATGGATTTAAAACATCCGGATTCGAACTAAGATCTTATAGTTTTAAATTCACTCGACTTACTACTCAAGCAGCTACAGCCACATTTTTATTGGCGAAATTTACCTTTGTATTCTAATGATATTTTGTATACGCTTGTAGTCCCCCTCCCCTGCGCCACGACGCCCTCAATACTAAACATATAAAGAGAACTGAACGTAAAACTGAACATGTTCTTTAAACTGAACATATCGATTGTTCTCGTTCACAAAAGTGAGTTGTTGTGCACACTCCTACTATAGAATATAGATAACAATGTTGAAATCAATTTTTTTTGCTGATTTTACAAGATTTAGCGTAGAACGGAATTTACTTATTTGACAAAATTTTCCACTATACATTAAAAATACTACCAGTTTTTTTTACATTTAATTTTTTTTTGCAGAAATAAGTTACTAGGCGAATATAAAGACAATGTTGACTTTAATTTCATCATAGTATTATATACAATTATATTCACAATTTATATTTTTAATAAATGTAACATTTTTCATTTTTTTGTATGGTAACTAGATTACATTAACATTCTGGCGGCAAAATTAAAAAATACTTTATGTTATTGTTTCTAACGTAAATAAGGAAGCTACAAACGGTAGTTTTTCGGCTATATTTAGGTACTATATGATATGATTCATGGTTATGCGTAAAAAAATATTTAGTGGAATAAAAACGATCTTAAACTATTTCTTTCAAAATACGATTAATTAGATATTTTACGTTCTCGTTACCATGGAATATTAAATACAAACACTTGTATATTTTGTACATTTATAGGGCTAAACTATATGAAATGTTTTCTTAATCTACAACTATGTCAATATTCAAAACAAAAAATTGGTGGTCCAATAATAAATCTCAAAGTGAATCTTATGATGAAGGCATTCAAAATAGTCATTGTATTAAAGTGGACAAATTTGATTCGCACATCGATAGTGATTGCTTGATTGTTGGCCAAAGCTTGTTACTAAAAGTTTATAAGCCCAATAAAGAAAATGAAAATTCACATCCTATTTTAGAATCACATTTAAACGACATTATTTTGCAAGTAGAAACGGGTAAATTTGTAATGTACGACTTTTTAATTTACTTTCCTTGAATATTTTTAAATTACTATTCAATGTTTTAAATATTTTTTTGTATATTTTTAGAGATTCCGCTGATCGACAAATATTAATATTGCATCCAAATAGTTATGTTATTTATTTTTTAAAACATAATGATGGTCATATTGATGTTGGTAAGTAAAATGATATGCTCGATCTGTAATAGGCATTATATATAAAATAGCATAAAATTGTCTAATTTCGTGTTTTATACAATATTTTGCAATTTATTTAGATTTAAGACCCAATTGTGCTTGTTGGATAATATTTTATTTATATTTATTACATATACTAATCTAAAACCTTATATATTTTCTTTCTGTTTCAGGGGAACAAAATTCCCTTATTTCTGTAATAAAACATACATTCACTAGAAGAGCATTTAATGTTACTTGTGGTCCTTTTGGATCCTCGAAGAGTAGAGATCTTATTTGTATTCAAGCTTTGGATGGTACATTAAGCTTCTTTGACCAAGACACTTTTCTATTTATGTGCATCTTTGACGACATCATCATACCAGGACCGATATGTTATGTAGCCAATAGTGACCAATTTGTAGTTTGCAAATCGACATGGGTTATGGAAATTTACAGGTACAAAATTTTTAAAGAAACTAATTTTATTAACTATAAGACAACATATATATGTAAATATTCTCTTCTACGTGTAAATTTTATGTAGATAATGTGTTATTGCAGTTATCAACAACTAAGCGAATTTAGCGAGTTAAGTATCAGACAAAACAAAAAGAACATCCCGCAATGGACGTACAATGCCGGGGAAGAAATTATATCACTTCAAACGATACGAGTATATTTATTTTTCTTCTGAGAAATAAATAAATGTGCAAAATAGTGCATAGTTCACATATAAATAATGATATTTTATATATATTTATTTCAAATTGCAGACCAGTACAAGTTTTTCAACAATTGTGGCCGTAGGAGAGAGACATCTCTATTGTTTTCAAGATAACGGCCTAATGAAATATATGATCAAATTCAATTATATGCCAATCTGCTTCCATGCATATTTGATTGGGTGGTATTACGGTATATATGTATACTTTATATTTACTATGCAATAAATATTTTTAGCATCCTCGTTTATCATTCGTTATTTTTAATATTATTTCAGAACCTAATTCCAGGTTGCTTATAATGGTAGTATCTGAAGATTCAAAGTTAAATATTTACGAAGGCACATCACTATTATGGTCTTGCGATTTAATGCATAAAGCTATATCGATATCTCGATGTTATTTAAGCTCTTTGCCAGGAGGCATTGTAACTCTTTCTACAGATGGTATTGTAAATGTATGTTATATTGGTACGGAACCAGATTTAAATGCTAACGGGTGTACAATGAGCGATGTCGCTGATCCCAATGAAATTCAAGCTGAATTAGACGTTGTAGAAGAATCATTGAAAAAAGTTATGGAAGCTAAAGGGGGTGGGTACATTCGATTTAAATTATAAGATAGATCAATTCATTAAAAAGAAATATACTATTATAATAGATGTATGAAATGTTTGAGTATTCGAAATTTGTATTAATCTATATAAAATATTGAAAATGCTTTATTCTACTGTAAAAGTCGGTATGAGATTGATTCACCTTTACATTGTTTTTAGACACCGATGAAGAAGAAGAACAAATTGATCGTATAATGAAAATAAAAATCGATATTGGAAACTCTCTAAATAAACCTATATCAAATTTTTCCGAAAATAGTTATCGAGCATTACAAACATGTCCGATAGTAATTACACTTGTGTTCGAAAATCCCAAGTCAATTCAAAGTTTACAACTTACTTTTCATTGCATTCCGCCTTTGGGAAGTGCCGAAACTACTGTATGTATAGAAGACATAAATGGCACTGAGATCATAGAAAATTTTCTTTTTCTTTTCGACGATGTTGGTATATCCGATTTTGGTGTTAATATAGGATTTGCAATCGTACAAAACGATGGAAAGATAAAAACCGGTAATCGCCGAATTACATTACCCGTCAACTTTTATTGTGAGCCAGTCCAAGTTGTGATGGAAAATAATTACAAAATAGATTTAAAAACAAACGGACTTATTCAAGATGTTACTGAAATATTTACTGGTATGTAGAGGTATATCAACAAATTCGTTGTTGTTGTGTACAATTATTATAGCTACAGATATCTTATAATACGTCAGCAACTCAAGATTATCAAGATTATTAAAATTAATAATTTAAATAAATTCATTCTCCCGAGTGGGAATCGAACCGACAACAATAAAATGAGAAATACTATCGTTTCACAGTGGTACAAAGTCTAACTGTTAACGCGACGGTTGTGGGTTCGATTCGAAAATGATTTTTATTATCAGCTCTGGTAACAAGTAAAAGCGGAACGTTGTGTTCTGCAACTCAACAAGCAAAGTCTCGGATATTGGGAGGAAAGTGGGAAATGGAAGCTGTTTTTGTATTTTAAATTAAAATCTGTAAATATGCTTAATGACGGTAAACTAAACGTTTTATAGATTTTACAAAGGATGAGCTTACGAGTTTCGCTGTTCACAACGCATTATCTTTAAAATATAGAATGTCAAATGTAATAGTCACTGTAAAAATTTCTGAAAATATATGTTCCATAGAAGCAAATGAATTTTCTGACATGTCCCCAATATTGGGTCACGTAGCAAACATCTTGAAAGATTATCAAAGAACACAAGGAGTTGGTAATTTCGATATAGAGTTTATTATAAACGGAGATCAAATAAAACAAGTAATACACGCATTTTTGAAATGTATCGAAATGCATGCTAAAGAACGGATAAAATTAAAAGGATTAGAGGTATGGACGATCATTTCATTTTTTATTTATTTATAGTATGGCATAACAGGCGTAGGTTATCGTAACGCAATGGGACAATAGCGCTTGCCTATTAGTGCTATGATTCTAAGTTCGATTCAAATTTATGCAAATTATTATACTTATATTGCTTTCGTTTCGTTACTCTGGTGTGTTAAAGTGGAATTTCATTACCAACAACTTAGTCCCAACTTTGGTTGAAAAGCAGATCACAGTGTAGTTTTATGTGAAGTAACTAAAAGATATTCAATTTCTTTTTACATTACTTTCCGTAATCCCTTACTTTTAGGATGAGCTGAATATACTGCAGAGACAGTTTACACTTGTACAGAAGCGTCTGTTAGTTCAATTTGGCTCGTTGCCGCCGGGGGACTGCGAACCTTTGGAGTTCCTCATGTACGATACACACGAACGAATCAAAATGACGGCGTACGGAATTATACAGAGCAAACAAAATGTACTAAGGTAACAAATCAGATGAAAATAGCATTGAAGCTGTCGTGGTGCTGCAGGACAGTGACTGACTGTAAACGCGATCCGTTGTGGATTCGATTACCACTCGGGGAAATAGAATTTTATTCATCTCCTCGGTTTATTAATGTATGGAAAATTGAGCGGTGCAATAAAACTCCTCCTCCTTCGCCTACGAATGTTTCCTCCGCCTACCGTGCTACATGCGGGATACACTAAGAGGCTGTGCCCGTGCGCCATGACAGCTTCAACATATTTTCATGTTTTCAAATTTGTTATATTTCATGATTTTAAGAGCTGGAGGTAGTTTGAGAAGAAACGGTTCTTTAATTATTTATTTACTAAAGCAAGTTTTGACGGATAATCTGAAATTAAAACTTATAGAAGAAATGTTGGCATTGGACACCTTGGATGGTCAATTTCAAGTAAGTTTAGAAAAAAAATATCTGTTTCTGATGTTCATCGTCATGTTTTTGCCCAAATAGCAGTGTAGGTAGAAAGAACCTAGTGTTAAAACTATTAGATATCGGGCACTTTCCACACACACACATCGACACTGCGTGTTGGATGGCAGAACTCAACGCCGCACTTTGTCTACTGGAGCATTAGCCCGAGTGGGAATAGAGCCCACGACCATCGCGTTTCAGCCGCTGTCATTAACAAAAATATTAACTAGGATTTTGTATAAAATATTATAGAAATATATTCCTTATATTTTTATACATTCCCATAGGCACAAAATTCTAATGCAACTTCTTTTTATCTTTACACTGTATTTCTCATGTAGTCCGAAGAAAACTAGTATCAAGACTTTTTTCCCTACGAATCGCCCAAATTGCGAGGAAATGAACATAAGAATCATTCTCTCCAAGTAGACAACGAACTCGCAACCATCACGTGTACAGACACTGTGCCACGGTGCTTCCAAAACCCTCTTCCCTCCTGATAACCCTCCTATGATTATATAAAGCTTACTTATTACATTGATTGTTAACATGGTTTTTTGAAATACTAATATTTACTTAGGAATGGGAAGAGGCTGTCGTTCAGGGCTTATCTTACATTCTCAACAAAACAATCAACAAATCAGACAGAGATAAAGAAAAACTAGCCCCAGTCATCGATCAAGACATACTTTCCCAAACCAATTTAAAGAAACTTTTGAAGCAACTGCGCATTTTGTTCGAAAAAGTTTTTAAAAAACAAAATGTTGAAGGACAAAAAGAAAATATAACGCGAATAGAAGAATTTGTTGAAATTATATAATTCATAAAGGCATTAAGAATTTACAAATGCTTAACACTTATTCATACAACAAGCTATATCTCATTAGTAACAAAGTCTCCAATATGCAATCTTGTATCAAGACTTAAAGCTCTATAATATGTACTATTATTGTTATTAATAAATACACGACTTTATTATATGAAAATACAAAAAATGTTTTGTTTAAAATATTCATCAGCATCTTATGAATATCATATAAATGCGTTAAGCAAATCTTCAAGTTAGCCCTTTTTAACTAAACAGAGGGAACCTAGTGTTAAGATATTGCGTGTTGAGTGGCGAGAATGCCGCGCTTTGTCTTATTACCAAAGCAAGAGTATAAAAAATAATAATTTTCCTGGAGAGAAAATTGAACACAGTACCGTCACACTTAGTCAGATATCAAGCCATTGCGCCTCGACGGTCCTTACAAGCTTTTATATACCATTACGTATAAAAATATTGCATACTACATTTTTATAACAGTGCATTTAATAAGATTTTAATAAGAAAAGTATTATAAAATAATAATTTATTTAAAATGTCCACGGATCAAGCTACATGTAGTAGGGTGTACAATGCCAGGTTGAGGTACAGCATATGTACTAGTAACAGTAAAACTTTGTCGCGTCATTTCTTCTTAGCGTCTTTGAGACCGGCCCCAGCGTTGAACTTGAAGAATATTATATCACCGTCCTCCACTACGTAGTTTCTACCTGGAAATAATGATATACGGTACAGCATAAAGTTTGAGAAAATTTGTATTGTTTGTTTATTTACACCTTGTTCAGTTTAATTTTAAGTTATTTTAAATAAAAATTAAGTTAATCGTTTTTTTTCCTCTACTGCCACAGAAAGAAGCTTAAGTTAGTAAATAATGAAACCACGTTTCGTATCAACATTCATGTCTGTCACTGTTGACAGGTAAGATCAGAAGAGTATTAGGATTATAAACGATTGCTAGTAGAAGGCGCCACAATAACAAAGTCTAATTTTATAACAATTGTTTTATTTTCCCAGTTTCGTAAAGCAGAGATATTCGATTTCGTTACCCGTCATATAATATTTAAAATCTACATTCAAGTTTTGTGGTGACTTTGTTCTCAAACGTTTTGAAAGTCTTACAATAAATTTGCTGCTTACCAAGTTAATATAAAAGATTATTTAAAATAAAAAAAAACATAAATTTTACCTTGCTGCCTGTATTTCCCGGCGCCCTTGCATGCAGCTTCCGAGCCCTCCTCCTTGAAATCCTTGTAGTGCATCACTTCCGCCATTATGAAACCTTTCTCGAAGTCTGTGTGGATTCTGCCGGCTGCCTGAGGGGCTTTAGTTCCTTTCTACCAATATGAAAATGAAAATAATTATTCTACTAATGAACGCAAACACTATGTAACGGATTTAGATGAAACTATACCGTAGTATAGCTTATATGTACATCAGAGAAAACAAAATCTACAATTGATGTAAATATTTTTTATTATTTGGCTATAATATAATGATAAGTTTAAACTTATAATCTGCCACTCTACTATATTTTTATTTAAAATAATTTATTGCATATAGTAAGTAAGATGGTAGACGGAACCTTGTGTTAAGACACTGCTTCCCACACAGAGGCGGAACTCAACGCAGTAGATGTAGATGATTAATATGATTTATATACTTTTAATTTACTTACGAATAACATTATATTTATAATAACATTATATAACATCTAAATAACACTAGTTTTATTAAACCTGTGATTTCTTTTTACCTAACAAGATATGAACCCGCGCCTCTTGGAAACCGTCCAAGCGCACCGATCACTAAGCTATACGTTCTCTTAGCGGTTGATGTTTTTTAAAGACGATCTATCTTTTATTAATGGTGAATGAAATTAAAAATGTTAAAAACACACCTGAATAGTCCACGCCTTGACCTCATCAGCGCCGGCCGTGAAGAAGTACTCCAACTGCAGTGCTTTATAGCCTTGAATTATAATTTTATCTAATGCACTGAAACAAATTATATCGTTATTAATATAAAGTTATTATAATATAATATTTATTATATTGTAAATTAATATGTGAAAATGTTTAAGACGCAATTTATATGAAATCCAAGAAAATCACCTATGTTCAGCAGCATTATAAACCAAAAAAAAATTCCTTTTAAAAAAAGAAAAGTGGAGAACGCAGTGATATACAACTTGGTTCAATCTGCCCATAAAAATAACTACAGGCCCTCGTGACGCAGTGCGGTAGTGTCACGATGTAAATGTGATAATTGCAGATTCGATTTCTACTTGATTATATTATATTTACATGCCTGCACTTGCAATAGTAAGAGCTGTAATAAGTTTCGTAACACGCATTTTCTAAGCACGCAGTGCAAACGTGTCTTGACAGTAGCTTTTCTGTGCATTCCCTCCTGCTATGTGGGTGAAAATGCGAATTTAATTTAAAAAACCTGTCAAGTGCGAGTCGGTTTCGCCAACCGAGGATTTTGTATTAATTTCAGTAGTAATCAAATCGTGGATCTATCCACGGAAAGTATCCTATAGCATTTGATTATTCCGAAATTCATACAAAATACAACAATGACGACGACGATCTATATTTTCACCATAGACCTGGATATTAGATATTAATTTCAGCTTGATACCTCTATGCAATCTACAGATAAATGGCCATGACAGACAGACAACAAAGTGATTCTATAAAAGTTTCGTTTGGAGTAAAATATATAATAAAACATTATTTACCTAGTGATGTTATTTTCTTTGAGGAATTGCTTCCTTTCTTCGGGTTCCATATCCAACAGTTTGCTTTCTAAAGCGCCCGAGAACGGTATCAAGGGAGCTCCTGGGTCGTTTTTGTCGATCCACTCCTTTAGTTTGGGTAACCTGTAAATTTACAACATATTTAAAGTAATAATATAAACTTCTGATGAGATTGTGGCGCAGGGGCCTATGATTATAAACGCGACGGTGGTGGTTCCCAAACAACCAACCACACAGTTCCCCACTTGGGGTTAATTATTTAATATGACTGTAAACATGGTGGTTGTGCTTTCATCCCCACTTTAGGTCAATGAACTTTCGTAACTTTAGAATTCCGTAACCTAAATCGCAATGTCTTGAGGAGGAAAGTAGAGAATGGAATGTTGAAGTAGCGCGAAGTTTTCTCTGATTGCTGCTATATCCTACATGGTACAGTCTTGTGTCGTATGCACATAGGTATCATATGCATCAATGTTTGTAACAAGCGCCGCTTAGTCTTTGTGCAAATTGTGTATTAACACGTTATTCTTTGCATGTTTACACATCTATAGATCGTGGGAATCGAATCCGAAATCATCCCGTTTTATTATCAAATACAAAAAAAATATACCATTTGTTCTTTTTCCTAATATAATCCTTTTCCGAGAGGTTGACGAGATACAGCGCTGGCTTCGATGTTAAGAACAGATATTTGTTGAGCACTTCTATCTGTAATATTGATAAATAAACAAAGTATTAAAAAATAATAAAAAAAAATATTTAGAAACTTACAATATCTTTTAATTATTTTACGTATATTGTAATTATGTAATTAGCATAAAAAATATATATTTTTAATACAACTCATCTCTATAGATAACTTACTTATAATGACTGAAATAATCAACTCCTTTTTTCATGTATTTGGATGGTTTATGAAATGAATACTTACATCTGCAGCACTCCAATCACCAAATCTAATATGCTTTTTCTCTTCTACTAGAATAGTTTTGATCTTAGCTAGAGCTTCCTGAAACATAAAAATGACTGTTCATAATATGAATAAAAAAGTATTATGACTGTAAAATTGTTTCACGATCAACCTACATTGCTATCAAATAAAAATTATTACATTAAACATAAGATCGGCTCCTTACAATCCGCGAGGTCTAAGCCGAGCTTTGCATTAGTGTGAGTATCCATATATACTGTAGATGTGACGTCGGTCGTCAAGCGCGGCACATCTTGTTTGGCATTAACCGGTTTTTATATCGATAGCAGAGTTACATATTTAATTCTTAACATATTTTTTCCTTTAATTTATTAAACTTTACAGTTGGCAGTGTCATTTAAAAAACAGATATATGTATATATGTGAACTGACCGAGCAGTAAAAAATAACATAAAGTGAATATTGTTGGTAAAAGGGAAGGATTCATTATAAACAAATGGCACATCAGACAAGAGTCCATCACGAGGACAAAATGTCTGATGTAGAAAAAAATATATGTTTGAGTTTTAGTTTATAATAAAAACTTTATTTTTAAATGTTTTTTTAAGCTTTGCTTTTAGAGGCACTCACATAAACACAACGCTCAACTAAGCCGCGCGAACTGTAACTCCCCTCGTGACAGAATGGGATAGCGTTTCACTGTAAACCCTATGGTCGTGAGTTTGCTTTCTAAATCTATTATAAGCGATGGAAAAAATATATTAAATGATTTAGTATTTTTATTTTATTATAAAGCGTCTCGCTGAGTTTCATTGCTAAACTCCGGCGTAGGAAGAAAAACGGAATACCTTAGAACTAGGTGTCAATCCTGATTGTATGGAAAAATGTGATTAGGAAATACTTACATATTCAGGTTTAAGTTTCTTATCCCCACCCCGATTGACGGTCCTGTCTAATTTTTCGATGTTTTGCACTAGCTGTTCCTCGTCCTTCAGACGTAATTCTTCTCCAATGGTTTCCAAGTCACGGATGGGATCAACTTCGCCATCCACATGTATTACACTTTCATCATCGAAAGCTCCTAAAATGTAAAAGTCTCGTAATGTATATTTTTAAAGTATATTGTATATAGGATAATTTTGATTTTCGATTAAAACTTATTTAAATTTTCATTGGAAGAAAAAAAAAATACTTCCACGTTTTCATATTAACCAAAGTAAAAAAAAATATATATTAAATCATGTTTCAAGACTTCTCTATTTATACGATTTTTTACATAAAAAAGAAATTAATATTTTTAAACCGTCTCTTACATAAGTCTTGGGAGTAATATATTACTTACTGCATAAGTTGAAAATAGCATCACAAGCTTTTATATGCGACAAAAAAGCGTTGCCGAGACCTTGACCTTCCGCTGCGCCGCGCACCAGACCCGCAATGTCAACTACATTCAAAAACGCTGGTACTTTACTGAAATATTTAAACATCATTATTTTGTGTCACTAATAATACAAATAAATTAAAAATAAATTAGCTTCACGCTGTATCCCGCACACAGTAGAGCAGGGGAACAGGCAGAGGGAACCTAGTGTTAAGACACTCTGTTCCCCACTTTCTGCCAAATTTTAGAGGCATTGGAGGAGTGGCAGAACTCAACGCCGCTCTTTGCCTCGACACCAGAGCAAAGAAATTAACATATGAATGTAAGTAAATATTTCACTTCCTCGAGTGGGTTCCTCAAACCCACAAACAGTCGATTTTACAGTCACATTTTCTAAAGCTAAAACTATAAAGACAGACAATTCAAACTTTTGGAAACGGGAATGCATTCGGATCGCGCCGGTATACACTTATTATTAGAAATAAAAACTATTTATATTAATAATTACCTCGCTGGCTTATGATACTCGCAGAGAAAATCGTACCTCTCGTCGGGAACCGGTACCCTACTTGCTGAAAAAAAAATTGCTAGTTAGCTTTGTTTGCTATATTCGTAGAATTAAAAATTGCAATGAACTTTTAAAATGTACATACATTCATTACATTCCTTATTTGAGTTTACTAAATAAAAAAAAGGCTTGTGTATGCTTTTAATATAATACAGTAAAGTTACATTGGTAAAAATATCATAATATATTTATTATTCAATACAATTATTAAAACTAGCTTCCGTGTATATAGTTGTAAGAAGACTATCACTTTTTCTAGTATTCCCTTCCAACTGTTTAGGTTTATTTTTTTGACAACAGTCAGGGTAAATTGCAAACGGATTATTAATAGATCTTAAACGTAAACTCATATCCGTTATTAGTCTACATCTAGCCTCGAATACTTTAAAAATTCTTTTATACGTTACTACAATTTCTTCCTCCAAAGTATTATTGTGAATTTTAAGAAATAAAGCTAGGTAAAGAAGCGCCGACAAACGAATACTTAAGCCTGGATATTTAGGTCTCGTTGCATTGATTGCGCAACAAGCTTCCGTTATTATATTTCCCACACTCTGTTCTAAATAACCTAGGTGAGGTATTTCTTTTAACGTCAGCTTAGGAAACATATTCATTTTATTGAAAACCTTAATATCATAATAAAGATGAGGCTTGGCTAAAAATTTGAGATGACATTTAGAGCTGCAAAATAAATAAATTTTCTCTTTGTATAGAGCTGCAAATTGAACAAGTCCTTTAAGAATTTTTTGAGATGGCAGATTTTCTGCGTACGTAACAATACATATACCGTTCTCGTAAACAACAGACATATCTACAAATGTTACTGGTGCTGGAATTTCCGGAATAATAATATTTTTAGTTGTAAGTACTTTTTCAGGGAATTTCAATACAAAATCTATATGTTCAGAACAAATCCAATAAAGACGATTTTTATATTGAACAAGACCTTTTTTATCTGGAGGAAACCCGCTGTGTCGCAGCGTATTTCTTTTAAAACAGACAGGACAGAGATTTTTAAAGCAAGACATTTTCTGTTCAAATATTTTGTTAGTAACGGCCATAAAGCCAGCCCGAACAATTTTGGATTTTTCATAAGTCAGATAGTGGTGAACTTTTGGAGTTAGCTCTTCTATCACGTTGATCGCATCGGCATAGCATTGCCACTTCGATTTTTTTCCATTAATATTGTACAAGTTTTGCGTATCCTCTTTTATAAAGTTTTTGACAATTTTAGAGTTTTTTGACCAATTTAAAAACTTGAAATCTATTAGTGGGCTACAATACGGAGGTTTGACTTTAAGAATATCGTTATAAATTTCATTTTGCGAATTTGTCAGTACAGTTTGCTTTGTGCTTTGTAGATCAAAAATTATAAGAGGCAACAGACCATGTTTAGATAGTTCGCAGATTTCAAATGGAGAATCAGGAATACCGTCTAAAATAATACCATTAGACATTGTACGGCTATCTATCATCGCTACTGTCACAATAGCATTCATAATAAATTTGCTTTCAATGCATTGTCCTGCACTTAAAAACGATGAAATTTTTAATCCCAAATGACTCCAACGCATATTTTCCATAATATACCTAAGTGCCATACCTCTTGATATACAAATTAAGCCATAATGTTTAGCAAGCTTTGAAGCCAACTCACTTTTGCCAGATTTTGGAGGTCCAATAACACTAATACTTAAAGGATAAGGAATATATAATTTAATAATGTTATCTTTCACATATTCCAATGGATTTTTTCTAAATTTTCTAACATTATTTTTCGATGAAATGAAATATATGTAAGCGCGATGAATTATTGGAAATACACTATTTTTAACTTTACTTACATTATATGGATTGAATAAAGTATATGGATTATCTTTAATGAACACTGGACACATTCTGTTAAATTTGCTTAACAAAAAAAAACCTTCTAATAAAAGTATTTCGGCTATATCGCAGTTTATAGTGAAAGTTTGTTCCAAAAATGATTCACCTCTATTCCTTAGCTTAGAAAGTTTTTCTAATACTCTTCGTGTAACTATATTTATCCCTTTTTTTCCATTGAAAGATTGAATTCTAAGTTTTTGTTCATCTATAATATCTTTCAGGTATTGAATATTTTCGTCCTGTACTTGATAGATATTTTCTATCCTATTGTTGATTCTTTCTAGAGCATCATCGGATTTTTCCCATTCCGTTTGATCCACTGGTTCAGGATACTCTTGAATAACACCATTGTAAGTGGCAAATAAATTAGCGTCTACGTTAGAAGAACCTGTTGGATCAGCATCCATAATGGTACTTTGTACAGATGGTGTTTTTAATGGTTCCTCAAAATTAATTACGACTCCTTCTATTATTTCATTTATAATTAGTTCAATAACAATTTTTCTTGTAATAAAATTCTTCCATATGTTTCTTTCTATTTCTAATGTTCTATCTACTTTCCTTTTTGCTTCCTTTAATTGTAATTTCCATTTTTTATGGAATTGAGGGGATAGCCTATCGATTGCTACTTCAGAATCGCATTCTAACTCAATTATTATATCAGGAATACAGTAATTATTAATCATATCTTCTACATCAGATGATAATTTAGGAAAACCATCGATTACAACACCAGTTTTACTATATGGGTTTTCAAACCAAAGTTTTTTAATTAAACGTGCAATAAATGCAGACGGTAATGATGAACCTTGCTCGAAATAGTTTTTAATCATTTTTTGTAATTCTTTTTCCTTGAACAATATGTCTGTCATATCGTTCAAACTATTTTCCTCAGTTTGGATGTCTTCAACTTCTACATCATCAACATCTATTGTATCAGTGAAATTGTTTTCATATTGCCAACCAACCCTTTTAAAATGTTTTGGTATTAGAATATTATTGACAAAATTATCAAAATCAATATGAAATAAACCCATTTCTTTAGCTATTTGTTTAGATATAGTTGATTTACCACTACCAATGCTACCAACCACACAAATTCTCAAAGGTGGAATAATTTTTAAAGGTCTGTTGTAAAATTGATATTTTGTAATATCATCCTGTAGCAACTTGACGTTATTTTCGTTAGAAGAATAATAGTATTTATTAAAATACTTAGTTACAAAATCATTTTTACCTTCCCATAAAATGCCGTAATCATAAAAAGCAACTGGGCAGTACATATTTGTTTCACCGAGATAATGTGGATCATTATAATTTACGTCTTCAATCGATTCACTTTCATCCTCTTGTATTTCAGAGGCATCTTCTTCCATTTCAAGTGGTTTACAATAACTTTTACGCATTTTAAGCAAGACTTCCTCTATAACATCTATGTCACTTTTATCTTCAAGCTCCAAGTCTATGGTTGGCTTAAGGCTTCCTTCTAATTGTAGTTTCACAATATCCCAATTTTCACGAAATTTCTCTATTTTTTCAGACATTAACGCTATTGTTCTTGTTTCATCATTTTCCTCGGAGGGATTTGTTTCTTCGTAAAAAAGGAGGTTATAAACACCTCTAACTAATTGGTCAACGATCATTTGCACATCTAGGGATGAATTGTTGACGGGTATACTACGCAATAACTTTACTTTAATCAAAGGATCATTTGCTAAAGTAAACCTTTCTTGGTGGTTTTTAAGACAACTTTGAACATTGGTATAATGGTGTACTAAGTCCAAATCAATTTCTCTATTTTCAATTAGTGCTATAACATAATCTGGCAAGAAACCAGAATCCGACAAGGATATCCAATGTTCAGGGTCAGAAGGAAACCCATCTATTATAAATTTTCCATAAGTTTTATTAGCACTATTAAACGAATCATTGTCCATATTTTGCAATATGGTAATTAATTCAGATGTTAATTCTGAAACGCTCGGTTCTATTTCTTTTTCTAATTCATTGGCTGCAATATAGGAGGCAATACCGCGATCCACATCATCGTCACCCAGTAAAGGAATGGCTGGCTTAGATAATTGTGTAGTTAAGTCAGCCGGAGCGAATTTTAATAAGTTATTGTCCTTTGCAATTTCTTTACATGTATCTAAATCGTGAATTGGTAAAAAATTTAGCTGATTTTTTAAAACCTCAAATTTATTTAATGATGCTTTATCTCCAAATGGTTCATCTTCTAGTTGCATTAATTTCTTTTTAAGCAAAGATAAATAAGCGGCTAAAAGACTTGACATGGTATTAAACCATGTATTTAATTTAGATATTCTTTCTAATTCATTATTTTGCCACTCGTTTAAGCGTGCGTCTTCTATATTTGACCTAATTTCAATTAAAATATTTTTAGAGTAACTAAGATATTTCTTTTTTTTTATTTCCTCTGAAAACGAATCGTAACAAATTATAGGTGCTTCAAACAACCACGACAAACATTTTGCAACCATAGTTTTTCCTGAATTTTCCGTACCTATAATAACAACACGACATGTTGGTTCTAAATACTCTAGTTTTAAAAATGGTCGGGGATTCCTACAAAACTCTACCATAGCTTGTAAAGATGATAATAAATATACATGTTTAAAAAAGGTTACTGCAAATTTTGCATTTCCATGTATAGACCTCCTTTTCTTTAGTTCAACTGGGCATCTGGTGTACCAAAAAGATGCGTATCTATTAAAACTAAGGACACCACTACGGAGCACATTCAATTGTTCAATGAATCTCCAAAGTTCTTCAAAATCTTCAGGAGGATCGTCAATATATAAGGGTTCTGGTACAAGTACTGGTTTAATAGACATAAGTAGTAATCTTTCAAAACAAATATGAGACATGTGTTGCACAGACACTCGTCCGTCCAATTCAATTATGTTTTTGGAATTATAATTTTTTAGTTTTTTTTCTATAAATGAAGCCAGAAATTTCTTAATATTGCAAATTTGTTGTGTTACCATAGAAGAAAAATTGTGTGGTTGCTTGCAAGAATATTTTGGATTAAAAATATGAGTATCATAAGCTTTTACAAAATCTATTAATGTGTAATGTGCAGGCCATTTGATTTCATTGTCTACATTACATTCAAATGGCTTCAATGTGTTAAAATTATTTAAATAATTAATATATTTATTACTTCTTTTAGTGGCAACATCCTTATTGGGACATGAAACAGAAAAAAATATCTCAGGTTTAAAATTGAATACATCTTGAATTTGGTCAAGTAATATTACATTCAGGGTCTTATATATAGATTTTGTGTGAAAAGTTAAACTTTTGCAAGTGTCAAGGTAAAATTTTGGTAGTTCTACAATTTGCTCTTCTTCTTGGTCAGCTACTGTTTCATTTTCAATTTCTTGTTCTTCTTCTACTTCTTCTTCTTCATCAGAAATGTCTGGTTTGCTACTCATAGATGAATGTGATTGTATGATTTTTTTATATTTTTTTTTCTTCAAAGATAATAGTAAATCGTCGAGTATACTCTGTGATATATTTAATGCTTCTTCTGAAATTAAAGTATCACATAGATGTAATTTTTTATTAACTGAAGTGACCATTGGTAGTCCACTTATAACAAACCCTCTGTGTACAACTGCTGGTGATTTTAATTTTTCCTTCATAATTGTCAATATAACATCAAATTTGCAAACTTTATTGTGTCTCATGTTGTATTCTAGACATATTCCACTTCGGCTTTTTTGTTCTATTTCATCAAGTAATACATTTTTTGGACATATATGGATACAATTTAGCTTCTTAGCTAAGGCTTCACCTAGATTATGGCATCCAGTCCCCGGTTTTCCTAATATCATGTAAGTTTTGGGTCCTTGTTTTAAATAGGCCTCTTGTGCATCTGCATCTGTCCAACAGTCAGAGAATTCCACATCTTCAGGCAGGGGGATATTGGTATTGTTTATACCTAGTACAGTTGCTGCCAAAGATTTAAAATCATTACACTCTTCACTATCGTATGTTTGGTCAAATATTACATTATCTCCATTATACAAAAAACTTTTACTGATCTCTGTATCTTTTATATTATATTTATCTTTTATATCTATTTTATTTTTATGGACTTCAAATCGATTCATATTTTAGGAATAAGAATATTAAGTTTTACAAGTGACAGATAAAATTGTAATTATATTCATTAGTCAAAACCTATTTACTTTTTAAATGACTGCCATGCCATAATATTTAAAAATAAAATTTAAAAAGTTCTAATTTCATTACCAAACCTAACTCATTTTAACAAAGCTGAAATTTTGAGGACTATTTCTTTAACATGTAGTTAAGACAGTATACATACTCATTACTCACTAACTCGAAAGTAGGGCCCTTTCAGAAATAGTGCAAAATAAATGTACATTTCTGTCTGTCTGATTGAGCCATCGGATTGGTCTAGATGGTAATAATATGGTTTTAAAATAGGTCGTAAATTATATATCTAAAATTAAAGCTTGCTAGTATAACATAGTTTGCCCCAATTTTAAACAACACATACATCGACTACATATGATGTCTGGTTGAATTAAAGGTCCATGTAAAGGGTCTGGTAATAATAAATATAGATTTTTTACATTATTTTTAAAAATTATTTTAATACAAGCGTTTCTACTTTAACATAGGTGAATGTGTACCTGAAGTTGGCATTACCTCTGAAATGGTTCCACTTTCAAGTTAGTAAGTATGCATACTTACGTAGTAAGTATGCATAAGTAGTCTTACAACTAGACTAGTCTTAGAACTAGAATGACTTGTTTCTAAAGTATTTTTTAACAGAAGATTTTTTTTATGGAAAGCATAATTAAATAAAAAATTCTGTTTAAAGTGCGTATTAGATTCTCTGGATTGCCAAATACTTAATTGCTGATGACATATTGTATTATGTATACACATTCTTGTGTAATAAGACTATGATATATCCTTAGCGAGTTTAGAGGTTGGCACTTTTTAAATGTCAAATGACCCAAGAATCTTCATAACCATGAAGTATTAACCAACAAGAAATTTTAGAATAAGAAGTTTAACCAACAAGAGGTTATCTCTTAGCTGTTAGACCAAGAACTCAGGAATCAAAATTACTTGATATGGTATATATTAAGAGGAAGTTTCATACTCTCTCTTTACTTCATTGACCCTACTTCCACCATCAGTATTTTCTTTTCATATTTTTAATTTATATTTAAAAAGGTAGATTTTACTACTTCTTTAGAATACCTATAAAAGATTTTATTTTTACCTTCATTTTTTGCCAACTGTCTAAGAAGTCTATCTAAAAATTCTTATAGACTTGTTATAATTTATATATAATAAATTATGTTGTAAGCATTTATAATATATTATTAATATATGTTGTAAACATTTATGTAGGTAAATATTTACTAATTTCTGCAACCGAAAGATAATTGCTTAGAATTATCAATTAGTCACAGAGAGAGAGAATAATTTTATAAATTTGTGATTTCTCTGTACTTAACTGGCATCCCTAAAAATCATAAAATAAGAAACAGAACAGAAATATACTCTTTCTTGAAATGTGTAAAGATTTTGAACATAGCAGGATCTTTTCCCATATCTTGGAATACTTTAAACATTCTGACCACTAAGCTACTTGGTCTCATTAAATTATATCCAAATTCTTTTAAATTTAATTTAACTTTTTAATTAAATTAAAAGAAAATTAAATATTTTCTAGGTTTTTCTTTCTAAAGTGTGAAATAGCACAAAAAAAATCTAAAATTATAAAATATAGAATGCTTCTAATTATCAGGTTTATAAAATTCAAATGCAGAAAACAAAATAGACATCTGTTTACAAATACATTCAATAATACCAGTATCTCTGCGAAAATGTTAACTGCCAAGCATGTTGAACTTAATTCTTAATAATAGCAATAAAAACAGATGGTGGTTACAGACAGATAGTGATAAAATTGATTTGTTGTATTAGAAGTTAATTCTAAGTCAGTAAAATATACTAAAGTTGATACTTATTTTCATTAGGATCAATGGTGCAAAATGGGAAGTTTTCAGCAGCTGCTTGGCTTTTTGTGAGAACATTGAAAAATGTAGATTTACCAACATTTGGCACTCCAACAATGCCCACTTTTAAATTGGTGCCCACTCTTCCAATAAGTGGCTTTTTTTCTGGTTCTTCCACTTTCTTAGGTGGCATTCTAAAAAAAATAATAATAAAGAAATATACTTTAAAAAGTAATAAATCTTTAAAATGCTCTTTTTATAAAAAAAAAAAAAATAATAATTTTAAATATTTGTTAAGAGAAAAAATTATTATCATTAATATTTTGTATTTTACACGTGGATTTTTAATTTAATAAAAATATTTAAGGAACTTTGTGGAATAACCTATTCCACTATACTTACTTTCAATTTATGAAAATTTGAACTAAAGGTAAAAATAAAATTTATCACAATATTTTTAAAGTAGAATTGCGTTTTTTTAACTGTAATTTATATTATTAATTCAGAAATATCTCAAGATTGCACGATGCCGTATCTTACGGCGATTACAGAATAGTGATGTGCGATTCAATTGCATTCATGCATTGTGGGATATCGATACAATATAAGAAAATATTTATTAGGAGTACAATGAACCGTTGTATTAAAAATTCATGCAGCGGATTTTGTTTCTGAAAGTAAATTGGATTCTGAGATCTTCAAATCGTTATTAAGGTTTTAGATTTTTTTCTATCCGAAACCTCTGAAATCGATAAGAACATGAATCAACATCCCTATTGCCAATTAGTGACATACCGATATACGTGTAGAAATACTACAAAATACAGATAATAATTTTACAAATTGTTAAAAAAGAAGAAAAATATGTCAACTTAATTTATTTTTTTATCACACATTAATTTATTTTTGTTAATTAAACAATTTGATATGGTGAAAATATATTTTTTTATCACGCTGCAGCAGAGTAGACAGGGGCAACTTAGTGTTAAGACTCTCCATTCCTCACTTTCTGCTGAATTCTTTGAGTGGTGGAACTCAACGCTGTGCTTTGTTTTGTTACCAGAGCGAGTCAATGGCAGTATCAAATTATTAATTCCTCGAGTGGAAATCGCACCCAGAACCGACAAGTGTATAGGTTATTTTATCGATTGTCCCTAGGTAAAGCATCGAAAGCGAAAAATCGCAAATGTTTTTATTGCTCTTTTAAATTACTAAGAAAACTACTCTTGTTAGTAGTGATGCTTACTTCCAATTTTTCACTTTCAGTATTTTATTTAAGGACCGCCGTAACATGTCAAAAAATATCTACCACCGCAAGGACCTGCTGGCGCTAATTAAGGGTATCTCTTATTTGGAGGGCTAATCATGTGCGATATTCGACATTTTATTCTTTTTGCTAATTATATCAAAGCTTGATACTAATCCGCGAATCGCTTATGAATATTACTGATTATATCGATTTGGAAAGATTCGTATCCATTCTGGAGATTGTCTTAATGCTGTTATTGTAAAAGGGTCAAGTCGGGAACAGTGACTCGGATTTTGTAAGATGTTAAAATTAAGAAGAAAAAGTTAAAATGTCGAGCTGAAAATTTACAAACAACATACCTTAGTTATTAATCTTTCTATTTGCATTATGACTTTTCCAAAGAAATCAAAATCAAATTTGTCTAATTACTTTTTAAAAAAAATGAAAAATGAGCCACTGTGCACCGGTAATGATCTACAGTGACCCTGTAGTGCACACTACACAGTGACTCTATCAGTCGAGATCCCCCACCGAGAGTTGCGTACAAAAATTGGAGGTCTCGAGCTTTTTTCTGAAAGTCAAGCACCGCTTAGCTCTTTCATAGGTGAGGTACCTACTTAACTAGCGGCTTTAATATCAAGTGTTAAAATACGTGTTTTTTGCGATATAAACAGCCATCTCTTTTTCTTTAAATATAGAAAAACTATTTTTTTAGGAAAGCAAGAAACTGTAGTTCTGAGAATATTGTTTGAAATTCGACTCGATATCTCCAAACTTTCGAGAAAAAGGCTCTTGACAGACGGACAATAAAATGATCTTATAAGATAAATGTCCTCTGTTTCGGCATTTTAAGGTTCTTAAAACTTTAAATTATTTTAAACGTTATATGAAATTTAAAATTTTAATGTGATCAATGTGGGTATTTTGCCAGTAATTTAATGTTTTCACCGCGTGTAAGATTAATTATAATAGAAAACAATCATATGTAAAAGTTTTTATTGATTATTTGAAGCTAGCTTTGCCAGTCTCTTTGATTAATTAGCAAATAAAATTACGAGCATATGTATTAAAAATAAACTTATATTGAAATATATAAAGAAAAAATACATTATTTGTTAATTTTACAACAAAAATGCATGAAAGAAAAAGCGAAAAGAAAGACGGACACAAAACTAAAAGAAAATATTACATAAAAAGTCAATGCCATGAGACAAAAAATAACAAATATGTTTTTTAATTCCTATACAGAATTTGAAGATAAAGATAGTGGTCCTTAAAGTAAACCTAAAGAGGATCATAGTTTGCAAATTATGGGCTCACGCTAGTTGTGCTACAGGAGATAAAATCTCATTTGTTTGTGTGAATTGCAACTCGGATGTAGAGTGATTATTACGTTAAACAATGTTCGTATTTTTCCTGACTGCTAAGGAAGGGTTATATTTTTCGCACGTATCTTGTATGTATGTATGTAATATTCTTTATTATCTCATATCTCCAGAACCACTGAACGGATTTGCATATTTAAGGTATCGTTAGATTCGTATTAGCAGCCCAAGTGTTCTTAGGCGACATTAAAAAAAAACAATCATGGCAGCTGTGGGACGCCATTTGACTTAGCGAAAAAAATATTTTCGTTTCGAATACGGATATCAAATTCAAGAGCTCCAATATGAGGATTTCAAAAAGGTATACCATGACTATCATTACCATAATGAATCCTAACAAAAAAGTGAAAAATAAAAAAAAAATATGTACAAACAAAAACCCCGACTGCAGAACACTAAAAAGAAAATAATCAAGCACAATAGTTTAATAGGATTAACAGTATCGGACCTATAAATAATTCTTCCATAAATAAAAGCTTTACCAGGAACCCCGCATAATTTAAAGAGGTTGTTCATATCCCGACTGTTCATATCATATCATCGGAGACTCAATTTTTGGTTTTGAAAATTATATTTCTTTTATTTAATAAGGAAAGAAACTATCGTGGCACAGTGGTAAAACGTGAAACGTGTGAATTCCCATTCCGAGAATGAATTATTGTCATTCTCCTTTAGCAAGAAGACATAGCGCAGCGTTGAGTTCCGCTACTCTAAAGCTAATGTGTTGTTTAACCTTTAATAGTATTTTGTTATAGTCGTGTTCCGTTATTGGTATCTATGTGTTACTGTGTCAGGTACAAACGAAATACAGGTATGGATAAACATCGTGAAATGAAAAAAAATCCTACGTCTAAACTGTTGAGGTATCTTGATTAATTACTTTAGGTATAGTTTTTTTTTATATTTTACCCTATGGGGTAAAATATAAAAAAAAACAGCATATGTGCTGTTCCTGTAAAAGGAGCGCTGACGCTGCCACCTGTATAATTGATATTGATTTAAAAATTATTCCAATTTATTTTGAGATATTTTATGTCTCTGTCTCTCTATTTTTAATGGTATTAACCTTCAGGTGTAATTTCATAATTTGACTCCATATCTTGCCAATCTTCATTCTTATCTATAAATCAAAATTACTAAGTTTTTTATGATTGCCATATTTAAATTTCATTTTATTACCTGAGTTATTATGAAAGTAGACTTCTTAGCATTCTATGGATTCACCATGTGTTTGCCAAGCTTATTGCATTACAGGGCTAGGATCTGAATAGCAGTGCTGAATGCACATTAACACTCAGCCTTACGGTCCGAGTACCTCTCTTTTATTTATTCCTCCAATTGGGAATTGAAGTCACAACATTCACAGTAGTCACACAAATGTGTTTCTTTATTCCGAAGTGTGGTTTGTTTTCCTAATTTCTATTGATTGGTTTCATTCTTACTTGCGTGGTCGCAAGCAACGTATCCGGATTCAGGATTCCTATTCTGAATGGTGCCCGGTGCTTGCTGGCGTTCCGCAAGGTGGCGTGTTGTCTCCTCTTTTATTATTAACTAAACTTGCTTCTCCCTATCACCTTTATGCTGACGATCTTCAAATATATCGTCAGTGTTCGCTGCACGATCTTACGAATGCTATAACAACACTGTCTCAAGAACTGACAAATATCTCAATACGTAGCAAATCTCTGGGCTT
>DWAN01000447.1:0-23971 GCA_018230445.1 Heliconius hewitsoni | reverse complement strand
CGCCTCTTACGACACCACCAGTACCAGGATGATCCTATTCTAGGCCGGGATCACAAGGCACAAAATTATTCACTATTTTCCTTTTAATAGCATGTGTAAAACATAGCCCTTCGTCAAATAGTTTTGCCAAATTAAGTTTTGCATAATGATGCATAATTGTACGAACTCCAAATCTTGGAGACGTCGTTTTCATATCATTTGCGGTAACGGTGACTGTTTTTGTGATGGAATTTAAATTAGTTTCTTATGACCATATAATACATGTTAATTTATATAATAGATTCATTCATAATATACGAAAGAGCAATGCCAACTTAAGAATTTGGAGCGTGGATTAAGACCATGGTTTCTAATTTATTTAGAAAATTATGAAGGTATTTCTTTGATCCTATTAAATAAGGTGTTTGATTAAGTTAATTGCCTTGATTATGGTATTCAGGCAGAAGTTGGAGGATTGACAAGTTGTTAAAAATACGATGAGTTTATAAAAAGTCGCATTTCAATTGTTTTATATAATTTTATGATATGTATGTTTGGTACATTTGGGGCCTTCATGGCTTCGATTCCCACTCCACACCAGAGAATATGAATTATAGTTTATAAATCTTTTATTCATTTGCTGTGATAACAATGCAAAGCGCGGCGTTGAGCTCCGCCACTTAACACACAATGCTACGAAAATTTTGCGGAAAGTGGAGAATGGACTGTTTTAACACTAGATTCCCTCTGCCTACTCTGCTATATACGGAATACAGCGTCAAGCTGAAAAAAAACTAATAATACTTAAAATGCTGTTATGTAAACTTAAGTGTATTATTCTTGTACCTCTTTAGTATTATGAATGTCATAACAACAAACATGGACAGTTTTAAAATGCAATACCAAACAGGTTGGCTGTAATTATTCTAAAACAACTGAATTAATCTTCTAAATAAGATATCTGTTTACATGCTTGCTATAAAACTCGTCACGAACTCCATCAAGCTGAAACATATAAAAATAACTCATATATGACATGTTGTATGTATATATTAATTAAATATATAGTATTTATATTTTTGAGTCCAGTCGTGGCGCAGGGGCACGAAGTGTGACTGTAATATCGACTGATTGTGGGTTCGATCCCCATTCGAGGAAATGAAATATTTGTTTACATTTATAAATATTTTTATAATGTGATATTTCTCATTTACTAAAGATTAAAAGTGCGTACTGCAATCTAATATTATATTTTTAATTCATTATCTAATAGCATAATTATTTTATCTATATTAATGAATCATAAAAAACAAAATAAATACAGATTTCTGAAATTCTTATATCATCAAGCATTTGACTCGTTACGACCAATATTAATCTAATATAGAATTAAATAATAAATGCTCAAATTACCAAAGTATCTATTGTCTTAATTAAAAATTAAATATTATTTCTTTTTAGAAAATATGTACACAAAATTACGTAGCGGGATTTGAAGCCGCGCCTCTTTGAAAATAAAAAAAAAATATATAAATTAAAAAAAATATGTAACTTATATATATAGAACGTATAGATTAGTTCACAGAAAGGGTTCCAAAGAGGCACGGTTTCAAAACTCGCTACATTCAAATTTTTATATGTTTTCTATAAAGTTTTTTTCTTTCCTAAATGTGGAATAACACTTTAAAAATGTAAAAAATCTTAGTACACCACGTTTCAATATACCTCCCTTATTCCATGTGAGGATGCATGTGATAACACAAACATATTCATAGCTGTTACGAATATATCTTCATTAAGAGATTTTTACTCGTACATCGTATATTGAAGTTCACTTTATTTAACTAAAATTCAATTTACTTCATTGAATGTTGATGTACTCAAATGTATTTTACATTTTCTTTAAGAAAATAAACTTAAACAGCTTCTGGCAACTCACGAAGTGCATGTTACACTTGAATGCATCTTCAAATTTCATAACTATTCATACATTTCTTGTTTTATATGAGCTGGCTTATATATTGAAATTGTATATGGGTGTAGCGTCCTCGTAATTCGTCCTCGACGTCATGAGCAGTACCAAACATTGCTATTAATTCTAAAATCTGATATGTTTATAGCCACTCTAGTCTTAAGTTAAAGTTAAGATGCTATAGACGTCCACAACTGTAGCAGTTGGTTTGTTAGAAATAATATATTGTAAATTAACTAATGATATACTGTAACTTAGCTCTTCTTATTTGAGGCCAGTCGTGGCGCAAGGGCACATTTGTGACTGTTGTAGGTTCGATCCCACTCGAGGAAATGAAACATTTACTTAAATTTATATTTTCATTTCTTCGTTCGGGCATCGAGCCACTTAACGCGTAATGTATCTAGAATGGAGAACGAAGTTTCTGAATACTAGGTTCCCTCAGTTTATAAAAAAAATATCTCTATAATTTACTGAAATTAGACATTAATTAGATTATAATAAAAATTAGAAGAAAAGTAGAATAATTTCTATTATATAATGGAAGTATACCTAACTTTGCTTACATTTTCCTTGTTCACTCCAAATGGAAATAGCTTAAACATATACAAAACTGTTTATATCAATACATTCTATTCAAAATGCTGTGAACATACGTCAGAATTGGAGCAAAATCAAATTCTACAACCGTTGGAGAATAGAAATCACGTTTCCTATATATTACAATAAACATACATGATAAATGGTTTTACGAATTGAATTGTCCGACCGATTAGTAATTAAGAGTAGGTTTAGTTTCCTGATTAATGCTTTGTGGTACCGGCAACATTATATTTTGGTTGCGTCAAGAGATTAAATAGACGCCCATATATAAAAATAATTTATTTCTTTCATGCCTAAAGTAATGTATAATTAGAAATAGACAATGGATTTTAGTCATAATAACAGTGTTTTTTTTTAATCTTAATTTTTTATTTCTGGGAGTTTAGTCAAATATTGACTGCCACTCCCGTAAAAACATTATACACATTGACTTACAATTTAAAATCAAACACAAAATATTATCTATTAATTTTTGCTTGCTGTAGTGCATCAGTAGAAAGAGGATGTGGTAGTACACAACAACAGTGGGAATCCTTCGTGGCTCTATAGTAAAAGCTTGTAACTGCGGTGCGGCGTTGAGTTACGCCAATCAAAACGCAATGCCTCGAAAACGGAAAGTGGGTAGGTATATGCGGGATACAGTGTGAACGGCCTAAAAGTAATAATAGGAATAGAATAAAATAATTTCAATAATTGGAAATTGAATATTATATTAGTATTTTAATCAGAATACCAGGAATATGTTGATTATTTCCATATTTAATGAACTCAATCGTTTAATAGGTATCTAGACCACAAGGGAGACGCGCGGAAAGTTGTATCATTAATATAATATGATGTATATACTATTAGTTACTTTAGTGCAATGTTTTTTGCAAAAGAAAATATAAGTTTATAAAATAAAATAAAATCAAATTAATTCAGCTTCTCGCTGTATACCGCACACAGCAGGGTAGGCAGATTGAGTATATAATTGTTATGACACTCTGTTTCCCATTTTTTGTCATGCAAAAAATTTATACAAAAAAAAAATTATAAATCACACACTCTGGTGGCACGACATACATACTTACCAACTGAATATATAATGTAAACTTAGAGATAAAGCTATATAACAAAAAGAAGCACAATATTTTCAGTTCTTCGCTTTGACATCAAGGCAAAAGCCCGGCGCGGCGTTGGGTTCCGCCACTCAACACTCAAAGCCTCCAGAATTCGGCGGAATGGAGTGTCTTTATACTATATTTATTAAAAAATAATTTACATTATAATATAACACGGAAACGTCACAAAACATAACATTCCTAACAGAAAGCCACAAAAAATACATGCTATAAATGACCTAATTAGTTATCCGATAATTACTTTGTACTAATTTAAATTCGACCAAAAACATTCAATCATGATAGATAAAATCAGAGTTGCGGTTTTGACTGATTTATATATAGGTGTATAGGTTCAAAATATTTTTTTTTAGTTTTAATATATTTAAACGTACAAACTGTACACCACAATTTCGTAATTTAGTTTGTGTAGGAACTTTAGGGAATTCCTTCTAAATATTCCCTTAAGCACACCTTAAGTTTAGTAAATTCAGCTCTATATCAACAACAATTGCTATATATGTCTGACTGTCAATCATTCAATTAGTAACGCCTTTAGACTAAATACTGTTTTTATTATCATGCTTTATTTCGCATAGCAAAATAGGCAAAAAAACGTAATATCAACAGTTTTTGCGTACTTTCTGCCTGAATTCCAGATATATATGTTGTGTGTGTGACAGTGCTCAATGGCGCTTTGTATGACAGCGGAGAAAAGCATCATATCCCACAGCACTGTCCCGGGAAAACCTCTTAAACATTGATATATTCATGAAAATTCAATAAAAATAAAAAAAAACAAAATGGTTTCCATCTCCAAAATTTTTATCTAGAATTTAATCAATCTTTATCATTCAAAAAAAAAACACTTGATACTATGCAAATAAAGGAAGCGAAAGTTGTAATTTGTTATTAAGTTTTCTTGAAAGCATTTTAACAGCAAACTGCGCAAACAAGAACTTAATAAGTTGAACTATCGACTTAAAAAGTCAATATTGTAAATCACGGACATAGATCGCCTGTTGTTGACAAAGTCCTTTATTGTAACAAAATTGAGCGTAGTTCGTTTAAAAATTGCTTTTAGTTAATAACTTTGTATTAGCTTTAACTATTATAGAATTATTTTTATTCATTTTATTAGCAGAGTAGGCCGAGGGAACCTAGGAATATAGTACCGTTCCCATTAAGAAAATTTTGTTTCTCATTTACGCCAAATTCAGTAGGTATTGTTTGCACCAATTTATTAATTTCCAGTGAGAAACGTGATGGCTTACTCAGAAGAATCAATTATTTTCATTACCCCAATTCGAGGGCTTACCGCGGCGCTGAGTTTCGCCATCCAACACGCACATTTCAAAAAAAAATATGCGATCACGGAACGTCTTATATAAATATAAAGTCTCGGAACTAACAAATTAATAATACCTACTACCATACGTTCAATACATTGAGCTTCACGACAGAAGTGAGTTGCGACAATAATGTTTCGTGGTCACGTTTTTTTATTGTTGTTATACATTTAATATACTTTTTTAACTTTTTACGTAAAAAGGAAAAAATATGTGCTTAATTAGATTAAATCAACTAATTTATGTATGACCTATGATATTGAGCTCGCTCTCTGAAAGGAAGATTACATTTATTTTGTTTCAACTTAAGAATGTTGATACCATTGCAGCAGAGTGGTGCAGCGTCTGTAAATACTGGGGTTTGATCCGTCCTCAGGGTAATTATTTTATTTTTATTTCCACGTTCTACGCTCTGTAAGTGCTGAGTTGATTTACACCGTCCGCCTGTGTAATGAGACTCAGAACATGAATCTGTAATCGGATTTATCCAAATTGATACTATAAAAAAAGATGTAGGAAATAATGTGATATATTTAAACATCATATTTTTGCACATCCAGACAGACGATACGACTCACGAGTTATATTACAATTACATATAACATTTTTCAATTTACCTTGTTCATTTTTCATTATTCACCTACCTACACTTTCCTTAGCCCTGACCACAGACTCGTAAAAATAGATCACCAAAATAGATTAATGTCTTAATTCTTTAGTGCAATAAATGATCAAGTTGTCATATTCTAACAGCCACCTTGCCCAAAGGTGGCTATTAAAATGACAACCAATATTAAATGGCATTGATTTTTCTTCTTAGTAATACTTACGCAAATGCTCAAAAGGTGTGGTCCCGCATAATTTATGGTTACTACAATAAATTTGACATTGTAACTTATTACTGTCTAATTTTATTTCCTAGTGCAAAATAGAAGAGTTAAAATTCAAAGCTTGCAACCAATAAAGGTATTATTAGGCGTTAAACGTCAATTAAATTAATCTATATTTGTACAAGAGGCCAGGCGTGGTGCAGCGGCACAAAGTGTGACTGTAAAACCGACTGGTTGTGGGTACGATCCCCTCTCGAGGAGATAAAATATTTACTTCAATTTATATTTTCATTTCTTCGCTCTGGTGTTGAGGCAAAGCGCGTCGTTGAGTCCTGCTACTCAACACGCAATGCCTCCAGAATTCGGCAGAAAGTGGGGAACGGAGTGTCTTAACACTAGATTCCCTCTGCCTACCCTGCGGTATGCGGGATACAGCGTGAAGCTGATTTATATTTGTACAAATTAAATTTAACGTTAATTGCAGACTGAGTGTTGATGTTAGAAGTTAAGTATCAAGGAGAAATAATCTTGTAAATTATTATTCAAAGTCTTAAACTTTGGAGTGTCAAATTAATAAACTATAATTGACATTATCAAAGTCAAATTAATAAACTATAATTGACATTATTTTCATAAAAAGTATCTTGTACACCTAAAAAGTATATTGATAATGTAAAAAAGTAGCAAGTAACATAGATACAATTTCGTATAGTATTACACTTATGCTTTATATACCTCATATAGCAGGGTAGTCAGAGGGCACCTGGGAACCTAGTGTGAAGTCACTCTGATCCCATTAAGACACCTCCACTCCTCACTACGGCCCACAACCTCTTACGTTTACAGCAGGCTTGTGTAGAAAACATCTTTAAGATCAATAGATGAAAATGTATATGGATTTTAAATTCTTATTAGATTAAACATTACTTAAATAATAAAGAAATTGTATTATTTAAAAAAAGAAAAAGCGCAGTGTTGAATCCATCCAATCCATCCCTCAAAACGCAATGTCTCAAAAATTGGGTGAAAAGGTAAAGATCGGGGTTTCTTAACACAAGTTCTCTATGCGAGCAAAAAGTTAATCTGTTTTTTATAATAAAAATAAACATATAGATATGTTATTCTACCTAAATCATTTATTACCGATAAGAAAAATTAAAAAGTCACGACGTATAGACACACAAAAAAACCCATTACCAAATATTTAATCTATATTTTTATACCTACAATTAAAAAAATCATTTATCATATCGTTGCGTTTCGTAATTTCAACGTTTATTATAATAGCAGTAAGCTATTAAACTAAAATATATGAACATATTGATTTCCTTCCCAACCAATACACATTCAATATAAATATAATAATTGATTTTGCATTCGTTAATGATTTTTTGATGACGGAAATATATAGATTGATAAATAATACTGTATTTTTTTTTTATTTGAAAAAAAAAACGTTTGCCAATTTTTTTTGTCTTTTATTATTTATTCATTTATGAGCTATTCTTAATTATGATAAATAATTGATCGCAAAATAGGCTTGCACTTTAATCGTGCAACAACGAGGCCACTCTCGGCGCAGTGGCACGAGCGTGTGACTGTAAACGCAACAGGTTGTGGGTTCCATTCCCACTATAACATATTTAATGTTTTCTTATCTTCGTTTTTGTATCGAGGCAAAAGCGCGGCGTTAAGGTCCGCCACCCCACACGCAATGTCTTCTGAATTCGGTGGAGAGTAGGGAAAGGAATTTCTTAGCACTAGGCTCCCTCTACCTACTCTGCTACATGCGGAATATAGCGTGAAGATGAAAAAAAAAACAACAAGTGTCGAATATTTTATTATAGTCGTATACGTCTTATTTTTGTCGCCCAAACGAAATGATTAAACCACAAAGAAAAAAAGGTACGAACATGTATCTTATACCTAAATTTATCTTGAAAAATAATGCTTTAAAATTATGATATTATTTTATTACAATTTAAAAAATAATAATATAATTATATAAAATACACCGACATATATTAACATATATAATTTATTATAGAATATACTTTACTAAAAAATAAACATATTCAATTCCATATTAAAAAATGAATTTGAATTCTTAAAATAATTAAAATTAAGGGGGTAAGTCTGAAATGCAATTTACTCGTTTGTTATAGAGCACTGAGTTGTTTAAGTAGTCAAGGTTCGGGAGTTTCGGTGATTCAAAGGGTGTTTTTAAAAATATTTTAATTTATTCAGACAAATAATGAATTTGAACTTAAGTTCACAAGTTATTTTAATATAATGGTTAACATTTTTCATTTAAAATTTTACGTCAATATTCTAAGAATCTTTTAATTCTTGTGAGGTCTTACAAAAATACTTAATACTAAGGATAAAAGAGAAATATAAAATATAGCCCAATAAAATTAAGGGCAAGCCGGTTGTGTTATCAATTCTTAATACATCACAGACATTTTCTGATGTGTGTGATGTATAATTATTTAGAAAATTTTTAACGTAGCGTGACTCGAACCTGCGCCTCCTGATATCGGAAATATCAGAGTAACATAATTTATTTTTCTTTTATTTTCACGCTGTATCCTGCACTAGAAGTAGGTAGAGGAATCCTGGGTACCTAGTGTTAAAGACACTCCATTCCCATTAAGACTACCAGAACGAGGAAATGAAAATGTTACATATTTCATTTCCTTGAGTTGGATTCGAATTCACCACCTGTTGCGTTTACAGACGCACGCTTATGCTCCTGCACCACGACTGGCGGCGTAATAACCTATAAGATTGTTTGATTTCCCCAAAAAATCAATAAATAAGATATAAATAAAAAAAATCCAATTCCTAATATTCCAACAAAAGAAATGCTTACGCTTTAAAAACCTAATGCACGACTTACCTGATCTACCCCCCTGTTAACAGCAGATGGCGAAAATGATCGTCTAATATTATGTAGGGGTTGCCTTGTTGAATACTCAATATGGTGTTTACGTGAAAGGGTTTATTGATGATGGGAAAAATGATAATATGGTGCTTTTTGTAATCGTGCAATAGAAGTATTGGTTTATTGATGACTTTTGAAAAGTTCATACTAGACAAATTTGTCACGATTCAAGTCAAAAAACTATCTTTTTTAGTTTCACGCTGTATTCTGCATTTAGCAGGATAGATAGAGGAAACCTAGAATCAAGACTCGTCGCTTTTCATTTTCCGCTGGACTATAGAGACATTGCGTGAGTGGTTGAACTCAACGCCGCGTTTGGCCAAGCCATGAAATGAAAATAACAAATCAAAAATTGTGGCCCAAAAGCATATATTTGTGCTTCTGGGCCACGATTAGCCTCTATATCTCTTTGCTATATTTTATACAATACTTATAGGTAAAATTGATCAACCAGCATTCAGCTTAGAATCCCAAGGTATATGACAAGTATCCCATGAGATTCTGCCTTTCTAGAGCTATATATTTTTAGCTCTCGTTTGAAATAGCACTTTATAATATTTTAAGTTACTAATGTCCCCGGATTTCTTATGTGGACCACACGGGCAAAGTCAAGTATTCTAGGAAAACGAACGCTTACTTACACTTTTAAAGAAATCAAATAAATATATATGAAAGCGGGTAAAAGGCAAAAAGCTTATTAAATATGTTAGTTTCTGTGCAGCGGTGACTCTACAAATAAGATGTGGGTAAATAGCGTCGTCTTGCTTCTCCGTTATTTATCAAATACAGTACGAAAAGTTAGCTCTAGCAGCGGAATTTGTGCAGAGAAGTTTTAGTTTAATATTTACAGTTTATATATTTTGCATTATAATTAATTGATTTTCAGTACCAGTTTTTCCCTACAAGTTTGAGTGAACGGTGAACTTTATATGTAGGTATCGTTCCAGTGATACAATTCTCTTTTTTTCACTATCTTTATTAATGCGGTTTTTCACTGTCAATTTAATTATATTTATTATAATATAAAACATCTTCTTAATTTTTTTTTCAGCTTCACTCTGTATCCCGCACACAGCAGGGTAGGCAGAGGGAATCTATTGTAAGACACTGCGTCCCCCACTTTCTACCGAATTCTGGAGGCATTGCGCGTTAAGTGACAGAACTCAACGCCGCGCTTTGCCTCGACGCCAGAGCGAAGAAATTAATATATAAAAAAAATTTAAAATAAAATAATATTTAATGTAATTAAAATTCCTTAAAGTAATTTCTGAATTAATATTAAATTTAATATTACCGATTCTTGAATATAAAATTCGTAATTTTGTATAGCTTAATTAGCCAGAGTACTGATTTGGACGAGTTCCAACAAGCCGGGGTTCAAATCCTGCTACGGCTAATGTGTTTTATGAAATTTTTGTATTTTATATATCATTTTGTATTGTAGACGTTCTACAAAATTTTTATAAAATTATGTATTTATTTGGTAGTAAAAGAAAATTTTTCATGAACTTTTTCTTTTATGTGGTGTTTTTTTTTAAAGTTTTTATTATGTAATCTGCTTGATCAGGAGTATTTTTAGCGAGAGTCAGTTAATTTTACCTCAGAATAATTATGAACTAGACAGAACAATGGTTTAAAAGCATTTATCGACGTTTCACTGTGCTGTATTTTTAGTTTGCTCATTACTGGCGGTTAATTTTTCAGGGAACTAACTGTATTGAGGCCAGTCACAGTCGCAGTGGTCCAGTGAACGCGTCAGGTTGTGAGTTTGATTCCCACTCGAGAAAATGAAATATTTAATATTTTTATTTTCTTCTCTCTGGTGTCGAGGCCCAGAGGCACCACTCAACACGTAATGTCTCCAGAATTCGGTGGAAAATGGGAAACGGAGTGTCTTAAAACTAGTTTTCATCTGCCTACTTCTTTGTGTGTGAGATACAGAGTAACGCTACAAAAAGGAATGTTGTACTTTGTATGTAACATTATATAACGTTCACGTAAGCAAATTTTATAGATATTTAAGTGATATATTGAAATTTATCATATTTGGGCTGTTTACGACTGAAGCTACAGCAATTTCTTTTGCAATTTTTGTCAGTATGTGAAACGATTGCTAGTAAATTACAAAAGTATTATGGTAAATTAACAATCTTCAAGATCAAGATATAAGAATTAAGGCCGTTTTTATCATTTCGAGCCTTTTTATACTTTTCGGTTACTATGATTACGAGATGTCTCTTTTATATATTTATTTACAACTATTAGTTATATATAATTTAAGTTTAGTAATTAAATTAAAATCATAACTAAAATTGGTAGCTATTAGTTAATTATTACATCCAATCTATCGATGGGGTCTTTGCTTGTTTGTACCAAATTCCAAGTTCTAGCTACTAAATCGTGATGCGATTACAAACAAACATATTTGAACACTTTTACAATATACCCTTTTAAGAGTCACGCTTATAAATGTTAAAGGTAGATGTAACGAAACTATTCCGGGAACCTTGGAACGGTCTCGAGATGATTGAAAGGTGCTCCGAGCGAAACGTGCCAAGTGGCTTTGTTGCTGTAATGACCAGTTTTGTTATGTTTTTAGAGTAGTCTTCCGTGTGTCTACGTACGAAATAACATTCGCTTGCTTTATACTTAATTTTACTTCTTATACTATTTCTTATCTCTACGCTGTATCCCGTATAAAGCCCGGTAAGCAGAGGGTACGCAGTGTTAAGATACTACGTTCCTTAATTTTCGCTGAATTTTCGAGGCATTGCATATTGAGTGGTGGAGCTTGACGCTGCGATTTGTTTTGTTACCAAAGCGAAACAATGGAAATATTAAATAATAATAAATTATTTCCCCGATTGGGCGTCAAACCCACGACCTTTGCGTTTACAGCCACACGCTTGTGTCACTACGCCACAACGGCCATTTTTCACTTACGCGGTGTTACATCATTGTGATGCATTTCAATATAGACTCTACTATATTCACATATTGGACAATATTATACAATAGACTCAATTCAGATGCGAAAAATATATCGATTTATAAAACTTTACAGATTTTTCATTAAAATACATTTTTTTATTTTCTCTCATTTTTATAGTATACTAGTGGCCGGCCAGCAACTTCACTTGAGTGGACTTTATGATCGTTTGTATATTATGTTTTGATCGCTTGTATAAGTATTTAAATCATTAAATTTTAAAATTTTAAATTATAGTTGAGGCCATTCGTGGCGCAGGGGCACAATGTGTAACTGTAAAACCTACTGGTTGCAGGTTCGATCCCCACTCTAGGAGATGAAATATTTATTTACATTCATATTTTCATTTCTTCGCTCTGATGTCGAGGCAAGCGTCGTTGAGTTCCGCCACTCATAACTTCTTAGTCTTAACACTAGGTTCCCTCTGCCTATCCTGCTGTGGGCGGGATACAGCGTGAAGCTAAAAAAATATTTTAAAAAATGTATATTTATTAGAATATTGTGAAATTTGCTTAATGGAAATTTGGAACATATAAACTCGATCTCCTACTCAGCATCTGTCGCTACCAGATGGTACTGAAAGCTTTGAGTGCTTAAGTGATTTTTAAATGAATGATGTATATCATTACGAATATTATTAATCTTCTTCTTCTACATATATATAAAAGGACTTGTTCTGACTGACTGAGGTAAGACGCACGCACAGCCATAACCGCTGATGGTAGAAACGTGAAATTTGAACAGATGTTTATTTTTATAATCTGGACATTTTAGTTTATATGGAAAAATCTTCAAATCGCCACCGATTTTTATAAAAATTTAAATTCAGACTATTAAAAATATTTTATTGAACACGTGTTTCGTGGTTTTTTAGAATTCATCCTAAGGGTGCAAATAAGCGGGCGAAGCCGCGCGCGCCCACTTGTGCTTGTATAAACTAAATGTACGTTTAGTAAACGGTACTTAAAAATAAGATCCATTTTCCACTCTCTGTCCATACGTAAGCTACAGAATACAGAAAGGACCTATTTATATTCTTATTTGATACCACCACTATTAAGGAGGAATTTCAGGAACAGGTACCTCCAATACTTTAAAAGTAAATAAAGTTTTTTATAAAATGTGTATTGAGCATGCATACCTTTAACATTATTTGTCTTATTACCAAAGCGAGGAAATCAAAATAATTAATTTTCCCAAATGGAAGTCGATTATAAAATCGTCGTATTTTCAGTTAGACGCTGCGCAGTGCCACTACTACACATAACACGGCACAAAATTGGAAAAAAAATATAATAATTTAAATATTGTTTAAGTTATTTACGTTCAATTTTCCGCTTACAATTCAAGGATTCTAAGAAAGAACTAGTTTTTTTATGTAATAATGACTTTTTAATTACACATAACAATTTTAAAAAAGGTGAAAATTGTTTGAAAATTATTTATATACATAAGATAAGCTAAGTTTTATTTATTGTTTGTTCTATTTACTAGATATGAAGCAGTTTTTAGTGTTGATTCTTCTGATTTTCGTTGTTCAAGGTATTTAATTAACTTAGCTTCACGCTGTATCCATAGCGGGGTAGTCAGGGAGAACGAACTGCCAAACGCGACAGTCTCTATTTGTCTCTTTCGTCTCGTCCACTGTCATCAACCTCGTCATACATACTCTTCGGGGGATCCTCAAGCTTTTCAGATGACCTTCCTTCAGTATCTTCGATACAAGGTCAACCGAGGTTTCCCCCTACCTCTCTTTTATGCCATTCTTTCATCATTCATTCGTTCGACGTGCCCAAATTAACTGAGTACGTTCTTCTTTTCACCGTGATATCATTGCTTACACCTTGTATGCCCTTTCGCTTGGTCTCAGTCACGCAAACAACGTCCATTTTTTTTTAATCAATCTTATCTAATCATTAATTCATCTTCTCTTCCATCTCTCCTCTTACATCCACGTAGCTGTTTGTAGCTCCGTCCTCGATCTCCTGCTGTTCCGGATCTGACGTGTTGGTTAGCGGTCCTCAACGCCGCACCCGTCGCCACTTGACACACCAGCAGTGACACACTAGTGCACGTCGCCTTGAGAGGACTCTCTAGCAGTATACTCTTGCGAGTTGCACGTGGCAGATGGAACATTGTAGCCCTCGTAAGATTTAGTAGAGGTCGTTGCGGGCAAGCCTTTCAATCATGGACCCCGTAGTACTCAATTTAAATATAATAATATATACTGTAGCATTTGACGTTCCGTTGTCCTTGACTCCTTTATTCCAGAGATAAGATGTAAAAATAATAATAAATAAAATAAATGTAAAACTAAGGTCGTGGCGCAGTGACTGTAAACGCAACAGGTTGTCGGTTCGATTTGTCTCACTTGAGGAATTGCATGTTGAGTTCCGCTACTCAACACGAAATGCCTTCTGAATTCGGCGAAAAATGGGGAACGGAGTGACTGAATACTAGGTTTACTCTTTAACCTGCTTGAGCAGAAGATATCAATATTAATATCTTTATTTCTTCTAGAGCGAAGAAATAAAGATATTAATATTGATATCCCAAATGGGAATCGAACCCTCTTATGTCCCTGCGCCACGACAGCCTCAAATTCGATTTGGAAACATAATATTATTTTCAGATATTTTATGTAAGAAGCGTACTCCTACAAAGTCACACGACAACAAAATCGTTGGAGGACAAAGTACTACTATTGAACATTTTCCATATCAAGTTCGTTTGATACTTAAAAAAGGCAACTTGTATTATGGATGTGGAGGGTCTATTATAAGCCCACATTATATCCTTACCGCGGCACACTGTTTGACTGGGTATTATTTTGTTGGTTTTTGCTATTTACATTACTTTCATTTTTCTTTAAAATGACAGTTTTAACGACAGGCTCAGTGTCGCTGCGAGATTGTAGGTATGTTTGATGTATTTTGTATTAACGAGATTGTTGTGGGTTCGATTCCCACTTAAAGAAATTATTTATTTTCTTTAAAATGGGAATGACAGACGATGTTGAATTTCGCACTTAAACATTGTAGTTTATAAACTTAATATAAAAAAATAATGTAAGCTTATTCATATTATTTTGTATCTCTATTTATTTTTCGGTATTTTTTCGAGCGTTGAGTTTCGACACTCCACATTTTAAAAAAATTCTGTGGTAAGTGGAGAAAGGAGTATTTTAGCACAATATTTCCGTGTGCCTACCCTGCTATTCGCGGGATACAGTGTGGTGCTGAAAAAAATATGAACTATATACGTACTCTGTTCTCTATTTTACGATGAATTCATTGAATTCAAGACACTGAATATGCTCAGTGACACCACTCGATACCGCTTTTGGTCTCGCTATGGAAAAATTAAAATAATTCTCTTGTTCAGTTATGGATCAATCCCTTAACCTGGAAAAAACTTGTAACTAATAAAATTTTATCATACTTTTTCAGGATAACTAAAGTGTTTATAAAGACAGGCTCTACCAAAGCTTATTCTGGTAGCGTCGAGTACACCTCCACAAACTTTACTAGACATCCACATTATAACGAAAGGCATGTAGACTATGATGTTGGTCTCGTCAGTACATCAACACCTATTAAATTTGATAATAGGACAAAAGTAGTTAGCTTGGCTAGAAAAAAATCTGAAGTTAACGTTGGAACTCCTATCCTTGTGACAGGATGGGGTTATACATCTGTAAATATGATTATAATATCTTACTAAGTTTAACTAATAATGTGATATTTCAAATAATACCAACTACTACTAAGGTCATCGTGGCTCAGCAGCACAACATATAATTGTAAACGTGACAGTTGTTAGTTTGATTTCCATTTGGGGGAGTTAACTATTTTCATTGCTTTTTCATTATTACTGTAGTAAGTACAAAGCGCGTTGTAAAGCTACTCAATACGTAATATCATGAAAATTGGGTGGAAAATGAGTGTATTTACATTAGGTTCTTACTTTTTACACCGATATGCCGGAAAGAGCGTGAAGCTGCAAATATTTTTTCGATCGATCTTTTTCTTCACGCCCACATTGCAGAGGTAGAGGTAGAGGGAACCTGATGTTAAGATACTCCGTGCCCATTAAGATAATTCTGGTTTATTTAACACTTTTCGCCGAAGGGCTGCGATTACCAACCCGTTAATAGAGTGAAGAAATAAAATAAAAAAGTCATGCTGTATGTCACAGCAGGGTAGGCAAAGGGAAACTAGTGTTAAGATTTGAGAGACCAGTGACTGAATTCTGGAAGTATTGCGTATTGAGTGTCGGAACTCAACTCCTAGCTTCGTCTCGTCACCAAAGCGAAGAAATGAAAATATAAATTTAAATAAATATTTCATTTCTTCGTAGGGGCCGAACCCACAATATGTCGCGTTTACAGTGGCCCCAAAAAATGCCCTGCACTACGACTGGTCCCAAAAAATTATGAGAATATAATTATTCTTATGTCTGCTCAATATTATTATTAAAGATGAAAAGAGTACATTTCAAATATACATTTCCATTTTTATAAAAGCGAGTTCAATTTCTTTTCTAAAAGTTATTTATTTCCAGGAAAACGGACCTTCCAGCGATACCTTAATGGTAGTCCAAGTACCAACGGTATCGAATGATGAATGCCGTAAAAAATACAGATCGCTAACGGAAAGAATGTTTTGCGCCGGTGTTCCGCAAGGCGGTAAAGATTCTTGTCAGGTGACATTTGAAATATACTTTTTTGATTTCAGTATTAAAGCGTCTACTGTTCACCATCTACCGTTGGCATTATATATTTTTTTAAATTAAAGAACAGAATAAGGCTATTAGTTATTTAGGTTAACGTAACAGGCTGTGCCTTCGATTCCCACTTAAAGAAATGAAAGATTTAATATTCACATTAACATCACTAGGTTTCCTTTACTTACCCTGCTATGTACGGGATAAGGACAGAAAAAAACTGTATTTATGTGTTTAATTTGTGTCGAAGTGACACTACTTACTAATACTACTTACTAAAACTTGAAAATAACGCTTTAGCATGTATATGGAAAATATTCTTGCTTGTGAAGCGCTTTCATTATTTGATAATTTCAAGAGATTTATCTCCATCTTTTATGTACATATATACATATATATCTTTACACATTTATAGCGTCTCTATATTCCTATATACTATATTCCTATATACTATATTAAAAATATTAGACTCTGCTACTCAATAATGATTTTATTTCATTATAGGGCGACTCAGGAGGTCCTGCAGTTATAAAATCATCCATGGTCCAGCTAGGCATAGTGTCGTTTGGTGTGGGATGTGCCCGTAGAGGCTACCCTGGCGTTTACACGAAAATCTCTTACAGTGGCATTCGCGATTGGATTCATAAAGTTGCTAGAGTTTAACTAACTCACTAAAATTAAGGAACACAACTCTCTTTAGTTGATGTTGTATGTTGTGTTTGTTTTCTTTGTAGGTTGTGTATGTTTTTCTATTCATTTTGTGTATGTTATTTTCTTTGACGATGCAAAAGTAATTTTATGTTTATGTCATTTTCTTTTCAGTAAATTTTGTTTGTAAATCCATAGTGAATTAAAAATTAAAAAAATCTCGATATTCATACTTAATTTTGAGAAAAAATATTTAGTTAGGAATAGAAAATTTACGTCGTAGTCCCAATCAATGAAAAATAAAGTTCCAAATATACTACATAGTTTTATTTAGATTGTTTAAAATTAAAATGAATTTTGGTTGAAACTGTTGATGAAAGTTTTCGGTCTGAATCACATTTCAAAGTAAATACTAAAACGAAACACGTTAGAATTTAAATGGAATGAATGGAAACTTTTTTAATTTTGTCAGGTTGCGCCAGGTGTGCAGGCATTGCTATTTAAAGACAATAAAATTACTGACCTGTAGTACGGCGACAAAATGTGCCTTTTTTAATAATATTTTTTAGCTTCACGCTCTATCCCGCATACAGTAGGGAAAGCAGAGGGAACTTTCTGCCAAGTTTTTGAGACACTGTGTGTTGACTGGCCACGACTAACCTCATATACTTAATATTAGGCTTTTTATAATATTATTGATTTGATTTCAACATAAGAAATCAAAATATCACTAGTGAAAAGGACAAAAAAAAAGTTGAAAACCTTAAAAAGACCTGTTTCTGTTAAAAGTATTCATTTTAGATAATACATACATATATGGTAAAACCTAATTTCTGATTTTCACAGCATATGGCCATAGGGCAGGGGCCACGCGCGTGACTTTAAACGTGAAAGATTGTGGGTTCGAATCCCAGTCGAGGAGTTTTTTCACTTCTAGGCAAAGCGTGACGTTGAGTTCTGCTTGTTCTGTTCTGAAGTGGGGAGCGGAGTATCTTAACACTGGGCGTCCTCTACCTACCCTACTATATGCGGGATACAGCGTGAAGCTGATTAAAATTAAGGCTATTAATAATTTTACCACTAGGTTCATATAGACGGATTCATATATTTTTTTTAATGTTGAAGCTAAACGTTTATATAAATTTAAGGTTAAATAGTGTATAATTTACTTTAGCAAATTTCTGTTAGTATTATGTATTTTTAGTTCGTTTTAAGGGAACGATGGGACTGACATTTTTGTATTTTATTTACTTAATAAGTCCCTAAATAAAAATAGATAAAAAAAAGAATTTTAGCAGGCAAGCCCTCGAATGTAACGATTTACAAACTCAACATGTATCTACCTACATACTATTGGCTAATGTATGGGACCAAAAAAATATGGCCAGCTAGTCTATTTTGTTAGTGTATTTTTTATTCGCTCGATGCGGGCTATTATACGTTAGCTCGTTACATTTGTAAAAGAGAGCTGTAACCGACCTATTACACTGTCAGTCCAAAACAGCCAATTTCATCTCAGTTTTTATTTATTTTGAAATAAATTTCAAACATTTTACATTGAATATTAAAATATTTGTGAAAATATAGTTCAGATATAATGTTGTTAGGCTTAGAGTTACACTCTGTACTCTAGATATTACGCTCGGTTTTCCAATTTCCGCTCAATTTATCGAACTGAGCCAAGCGTTGTCTTTTTACAAGATCGAGAAAATTAAAATAATATTTTTTTTACCAAGTAGAGAGTCGAATCCACAACCTTTGCATTAACATTCACACGTTGTGCCGCTGCGCCACGATGGCATAGATAAAAAAATAGTTACCCCAATATTTACTTATTGATTCATTTCCAAAAATCTGGGCTTACTCCAAAATTCGTTTCAGCCTTTGGTAAATTATACGATTATTATGTTACCGCCAGGAGAAGTAGTATTCACAGTACATTTTTCTTTTTATAATAATTAAGAAGTTCCCATTCACCTTGAAGGTATAAAACATTATTTTTTCATTCAAATTTTCAACTCATAATTAGCTATTTCATAAGGGTAGCATTATAAGCCTCAAGCAAAATTTCTCTTTTAGATTTTTGAAATCCAACGTTGCGAGATTGCTTGGTGAATTTAACGCGTCTTAATGGCCACTTGGTTCTTTGAATAAAAATGAGACGGACGCTGTTTTGATTCGATCTAAAACTTGGTATTGTAAATTAAATTGTGTGAAATTTTCGTAAGTGATAGAAAGTAAGTGGCCAATCATAGCATGACAAAAGCGTTTTACTGCACATGTGATACGCGACAGGTTGTGGGTTCAATTCCCACTCGAGGAAATGAGGTATTTATTATTTTAATTTGTCCGCTCTGGCGTCAAGGCAAAGCGCAGCATTATGTTCCGCCACTGAACACACAATATCCCCCGAATTCAGCGTAAAATGGTGAACGCATTGTCACATTAGGTTCCCTTTGCCTACACGGCTGTGAGCGAGATATAGCGCGAAGCTCAAAAATATATATAAAATGACGATGAGAGACGTCTCTCAAATGAGACTTAAATCGAAACAGCCGAGATAGACGTTCAATTTAGAACAGCGGTGAAAAAGATGAAGGATTTCATCACGCTGATAAGATAAGAGATTTAATTTCCTCCTTCAGACAGTATGATGACGGAAACTTGGCGTTTTATAAAATTAAAAGATCTATTTGTGGTTTTATTGTGATTTAAAAATATTTTGAAGCACGATCATAATAATAACTGACAATATTAAGATTTTAATGACGATGTGGCTCATTGAGTACTATAAAAAACATATAATTCTATCTTTTCGCAAAATCTTAAACTTAAAATGACGAGAATCGTTAGTTTTCACTTTTTTTCTTATGAACACAATTATGTTTTATATAGAACCTAATGTTACGACACTGGTTCTACATAAGTGGTGGGAAGTCCATATCACATTTTTTATTTGTTATCAAGAGCGAGGAAATGAAATAACTCATTTCTCCGAGTGTGAAACGAATTCAAATTCGCAGTGCTTACAATCAACTACTGTGCCAGTGCGCCACGACGACCAATAACGATAGTGATGTAAATATAATGTGAATAATAACATAAGGGAAAGGATATGAATATGTATTTCAATTTTTTACATTTGGCGCCAGGTATGGCGCAGGGGCACTAGCGTGTGTGTGACTGTCAATTCCTACTCGGGAAATGAAATCTTTAATATTTTAATTTCCTCGCTCGTGTTAGGAGGCATAGCTCGACATTGAGTTTTGCCACTCACCGTATTTGCTCAAAAAATTTGCGGAAAACGCGTCATTGTGGGAAACTGATTATCTTCCCAATAGGTTCCCAGGTTTTTCTGCCTGCCTATGTGCAGGATACAAGGGGTAGCTAAAAAAAATAAAATAATAATAATAAAATATTTAATAAAACGCTATACAAAATGAATATTACGTTCAATACAGATGTAGTAAAAGCTTAGCTCTTTAAAGCGAACTCTGAAAGGATTTGAACGTTACTGGAGCAAAGTCACAAAGAGATGCAATTTGCATTACAATAAATTTATATTGGAAGCCTTAAGAGTTCTGTGATCGGTTTGAAATCTCAATATTGGAAGCTATAAATTCTACGCGCATGATAAATTATAATATAATATAGTATAAGGAGTGCGATAAGGGTTGTTTATGAGATAAGAAGTAAGTAAGATTTTGTAGGTAACTAGTAGAGGCCAGTCGTGGCGCAGGGGCACAAAGTGTGACTGTAAACGCGACTATTTGTGGGTTCGGTCACCACTCAAGGAAATGAAATATTTATTTAAATTTATATTTTCACATTTCTTCGCGCTGTTATCAAGGCAAAGTGCAGGGTTCCGCCACTCACTCAACACGCAATGCCTCCAGAATTCGGCAGAAAGTGTGGAACGTCATGTCTGTCCGTATCTCGCACACAGGCGAGTAAAGCTGATTAATTTTTATTTCAATTTTAGGTAAAATATAGTTCGTTTTAAACTTATAAAATTGACATCCTCATATGAGGCCATCATGGGACAGTGAAACAGAGTTTGACTTCAAAACCGACGGTCGCGGATTCAAGTTCCACTAGAGGCAAAGTATTAGTATAATTTTACCATTTTGGGAAGCCAAAGCGCGACTTTCCAAACAAGTGGAAAGTTATAAACATAGTGTCTTCGAATGGGGATCGAACCCACAACCAGTCGGTTTTACAGTCACACTTTGTGCCCCCGCGCCACGACTGGCCTCAATATTTTATTCTTACATATATTATTTTTGGTTTATGGTCAAAAATATCCAATGGCGTCACTTTAGTTGCCTAAAGTGGCCCACAGAAGTGAAACCATCATGTCACATTCAAAATGTTATCTTTAAAAGCATTAACTTGTAGCATTCATAGTGGTAACTAAAGTTCCTAATAGTTTTATTAAAATACGTCAAGCGAATAAATAGAATTGACGTAATGTTTATAAAGTTGAAAGTTATTTTATAAGAAAATTTGTTTCCGCTTCACGCTGTATCCCGTATATAGAAGAGTAGGCAGAAGGAGCCTAGTGTTAAGACACTACGCTCACAGACACTCCACTTTTCGTCCAGTTGAGTGGTGGAACTCAACGATGCGCTTTTGCCTCGAGAACAGAGAGAAGAAATGAAGATATTAAATATTTTATTTCCTCGAGCGGGAAAACGGTAGTAGAACTCACATCTGTGACGTTTACAGTCACACGCTTATACCTCTGAGCCGCCTGTAGAATAATATATTTTGTTTAAAATATAATAATGTAATAATTCGCATTTCGCTTTCGATTTCGTCTAGACTACGTTATTATGGCTATTTCATGGTTTCCCATTACAAATCTCTGGTGTATTCTAATACAACATGCAAATTTCATACACATAACTTACATGCATGTTATATTAGAGTATTTATATTTTCAGTTCTCCTCTCTGGTAACGAAGCAAGGCATGGTGTTAAGTTTCCGCAACTCAGACCACCACACTCCACTCAAAATTCCACTCAATAGTTGGTTACTGAAGTGTCTTCAAGGGAATAGAATGCCTTAATCACACAGTACAGTGGGTTCCCAAGCCCTTTTTGCCTACACTGCTTCGCCTAAAATATTACAATCGAGTATACATTGAAGTAAATCAATTAATCTATTACTAAAAACCATTCAAAAAACCGATGCACAATTTAAAAGATTTGAATGAAAGTCACTAAGGAATAAATTTATGTTACACTAAAGTAAAATATATTACGTTTTACAATTAAATTATCTTTTAATATTTGAAACCGTACATCATGTACCTACTTTAGATTTATAACCAGACCTTATAAAGAAAATGTATTCAGGAATATACATAAAGACATGATTCCGTTCCAGTTAGTATGTTACAATACATACACGCTTTTAATCTCGATGACGTTAAACCGCAATTGAATGAAGGCTTATTAAATTGTTTGAAAATAACATCAATATTTTACTGTTAATATCCATAGTACGAAAATGGTTTTCTTTATAAATAGCAATGTAACTAAGTAATGTTAAAAAGTAATATTTATTTAATATATTTTTTTAAGTTTAATTTAATTATTTTCAATTTGAGCTTAACAATCTTAGATTACTAAATAATTTCAATAATTATTTAATTATGAGCGATTTTGTCAACCATGATTAAAGTCTTACCAATGCCTTCATGGCGCAAGTGTGAAATATTTGTATCCCCTAGTAGTAGATTCAAACTAGTTTGTTCTACTAATTGTTGTTTAACTTTAGAAATTTCTCATGTCAAATGACGATTTATATTCTAATAACGCAAGAAAAACATATTTTGCTTATTATTGGTTCAGCAAGTTCTTAATATTAGTCCTCTTTTTTATCTTATTATTATATCTAATTTTCTAAATATATACAGTTATTAAAATATTGTTTATACATACAATTAATACCTTTTATAATAAAATATTATTTTTATCTTTGCATTATTTTTATAAATTTTATTTTATCCACTAATAACTTGACAATATATTATAATAACAATTTCACACATTACAATATATATTTAATTATACATTTATATATCTAAAACAAGAATTATAAAAAATCTAAATAAAGAAAAACATTACATTAGAAACTGTTAAAAAAAACAAAAAATCACCTTAAAGAAAACGAATCGAACAAAAATCGATTCTATCAATTATCTAGTATATAATATGACAGTTACGAATGACCTCGCACCGAAGCCTAAAAGTCACATTATAAATGAAAAACCGCGGCGCTGTCGTAATTGAAAATTCCCCGTGTAATATACGACTTGCAATTTCGGAGGCACGGCTCCCAATCCTGGTGGAACATTTTTCTTTACGTTTAACGATATTATTTAACGCCACAAATTTTACCATTTTTCTTATAGCTTCGAGTTCGCACTGTTCTCAATTTCATTATGATAATCGGGAGTACCTCCCTCCGAGGAGGGTTGTGTGTTTTTTTGGAAATTAATTGGATTATTATTCTTAAAGTTCATCTATCTTAGATATTCTAGAATTCTTCATTTTTAATACCTTTTTTTTTGCTACAGAAAAAAATATTTGGTATTTATTTATAGTGTCATGTAATAAATCGATTATACGTACGGTCTTCTGCTTAGATTAGATTTCTTTTTTATTGTAAAACATGTGTACAGTTAAAGTCGGTCGTGGCGCAGGGGCGTGTGATTGTAAACCAGGATGGATATTCTAGGCCGTTTGATCCCGGCCTAGAACAGGATCATCCTGGTACTGGTGGTGTCGTAAGAGGCGACTAAAGTACGTGTGGTAG
>DWAN01000446.1:0-23975 GCA_018230445.1 Heliconius hewitsoni | reverse complement strand
TATATATATATATATATATATATATATACATATATATATATATATATATATATAACACGATCAATATGTTTTATCATTAGCGCCAAGGTTTCACTACGGCCAGACAATTATACCAAGGCCGCAAAGTGAAACACCTCTACCGGAAGTACAAGAGTAGTCAATCATAAAATGAATCACGCTTGACGATGCATGCACAACATAACGTGGTTTATCTACGGTTAAATGTGTGGTGCACCTAATCATTTGTTAGCTATCGGCGTTCTCTAGATATGAGGAAATGTAGATAATGGTGGACGTTAAAAACACACAGATTATTATTATTATGTCATGTGCGTCATTACATAAATGAATAGCAATTATAGGACTGTATAAAAGGGAAAGGAAGTATCTTAATGGGAACGGAATGTTCTCAAGTTTTCTTCTACCTACCCTGCTATGTGAGTGTAAATAAAGACTAATAATTTCATACAATTAGACAGCGTCTGAGAGTAAACGCGATGGTGTTGTTCAGACTAAATGAGATAAATTATTTTCTAAGCTCGGCGCCAACATGCCTTGTCTCTATATCGAAATGAAGGCAGAAAACGAAGTATCTTGACACTGCTTCTATACCCGCCTATTTTTATGTACCGATAAATATTTATAAGACAACACAAATACAACGCCTTTGTATAGTATGAAGATGAACGAGGTTATCATTATATTGGATATAATTTATATTTCCGACACCAGGCACGCATCGTCTCATCCACACGTCCAAACTGTGGCACAATTTCTTTGGTTTATTTTATATTGTTATATCAGATTAAATAAGTTTCCAACCATATTATATATTTCCTTGTAACAATTCCATATTATGTCTAAAGTAATGAAACGTAAACGTAAGGTGTGTTTGTTCTTTTACATTGAGGGCATCACGCTACTCTGAGATAAGATAACAAATATATCTACATTATCTCTTTTTAATAATGTTATTGTTTTATATAAGCGCATGTTACTTTGTTTGGCTTATACGTGGTTGTAATTGTTATAACTGCACCGAAATAATATAATGAAAAGGGAAGAAATACAATTTTTTTAAATGCAAGTTTTTCCATCTAGTCAATTCAGTGCCTATGTAAGCTTCTCTAGCGATAGAAATCGTTATGTATCTATCGGTAATAATCTGGAAAACTGACACTTTTATTGTGCAACGATGTCGTATGCAATTCAGTTTTTTCAAAGTTCGTAGTAAAGTTTATTTTATATTTATTTTCCAAAAAAATTTAAGTAAAAATATTTTATGTAACACCAACGACAGTGAATATTAAATTAGTAAAATAGTCATATTTGCGTGTCTTTAGCATTTTGTAGAGTAAGTAGAAAGGATATAGGACCAAGTACCATACCAAGTATCGTACTATAAACATGTTTAGAGACATTAAGCATTGTGTGACGTATCTAGACGCTGCAGTTTGGCTAACAATTTTTACACTTAAAAAAAATATGATATTTGGAAAAAAAAAACCTTACAGTTACAAGTACTTAATTAAAATATTAATTATTCATATTATTTGCAATACTTTATGCAAGTAGGTTACGCCTTCAACTGTAGATATGTAGGAGGAGATCTATTATTTGATATTATAACGATTATACCAACAACTAAACTTCCTAATTATAAATTTTAATTAGCAAAAACAAAATATTATTTATATGTTAAGCATATTCTAAATATTAGGCATATTTTGAGGATATTTTTTTATATGATACGATTTTTCTCTATTGTAGAGAATGGCACGTATTTTGTAGCGTAGGCAGAGATAAATCAGTAAAACATAACCATTTTCGGGCCAAAAAGTGATATAACCCAATCTATATATTTCAATACATTTTCACAAAAACGAAAATATATTAGTAATAAACATTAACCTGAGTGGAACACAAATCTACAATTTTCGCAAATCGCAAAATAAAAAGGACTATGTCTTTCTTATGAAGAAAATTTATACTTAAAGATTAAAATTTACATAGGGGCATGGTGGGTGAATGCATATATTACTACGTAAGGTAGTCTCAAGTTCAAGGATACGAGTGTGTTCTCGCGTGCACTACACATTAACAGCCCACATGCTCGTAAAAGGATAAAAAATAAAATTTCACTTTACAAGGAACAATGTGAAAGTTTGTACATAACAATGAATTCCGCTATTTTATTTTGTAGGTACATGTAAGTATTTAAATATTAATGCTAATGTTATAAAGCTTATAAGTTTTTATGGTTGAACGTCCTTCTATCTGGGGAACTGATTCGAAATAAAAATTGTGAACAAAGTCACAGGTGAAAAGTAGTTACTTATATTAAGTAAAACGCTTTAAAATCAATCATTTTTTTATTTGTCAGCTGCAATTGTTTAGATTTTTAAGGTCGTTTTCCCTAAGATTCAAGCAACGACTGAAAACTTACAACTGAATACCAGCGTATATCTACATAATTACTCATAAGGATATCAAAACTATTAACAATAACACAGATATCTAAAATTGAAATTTTTATAACGACAGCCATAAATTTTAAACTCACGGTAAACTCCAAATTAAATAACATATCAATACATCACTTCACACCATAAATAAAAATGATTAAATTTCATAAACGCAACACACACTTTAAATATACATTACACAAACAAACCAAGACTAGAGCGGAACTCAATTTGCTTTCCCTGAGATGAAATCATATTCCACAGCGTGAAAACGAGACGACGGACAGTTTCAACACGATATGCTCATATATAGTGACTATAAGATTGAAACTAGAATGAAATAATAATATATACAGAAATAAGACGTTCCGTATCGCGGGTGCTAGCTATTTTATCTGAGCTACCTGAAATGATTGACATTTTTCTTTGTTAGCGCTTGTGAAACTAAGGTTGAGTTGTCGTGTAATAGTAGTATCTAGATATCTTAGTACATAGGGGTAAGTCAGTTTTGCTTATTAAATATGTGTATGTAAGTGCTTGATTGAAAGTGATGTATTAATATGTTTTTATAAATAAATGACTTTTTCTTTTTTTTATTTTTATAATTTTTATTACATATTTTTTTGTTACATACACTAAATAACAAAATATGTTTCAATTTTGTATTTGTATTCATAATAAAATACGTTAAAATTACTTTAAATTGAGGCCAGTCGTGGCGGAGGGGCACAAAGTGTATCTGTAAAATCGACTGGTTGTGGGTTTGATCCCCACTCGAGGAGAACAAATATCTATTGACATTTATATTTTAATTTCGTCGCTCTGGTATCGAGGTAAAGTGCGGCGCTAAGTTCCGCCCCTCAACACGCAATACCTCCAGAACTTGGCAGAAAGTGGGGAAAGGAATGTCTTAACACTATGTTCTTTCTGCCTAGCCTGCTGTGTGCGGGATACAGGGTGAAGCTTTAAAAAAAATACTTTCTAGCCTACGTTGTCAATTGTTTAGGTACCCGAAATGCGTGGTAATATAGTACCTAAAAAAATCGACTATCATATTCCAAAAAATAAAAATCCAACCAAATATAACTAACTATTTACAAATAAATAATATATCCAAATGTCTCTTTCATTTACTGAAAGGTAAAAAATGAAAGGTATCAAGCCGCCCACTTTCTATATCACAATGCGCGGATCATCTCGCGACACGAGTTTGCGCAAACCGGATACGTTGTGCGCCGGTTTTTTGAAAGTACCCACACAATATTGCACAGTAACGGTAACGTTTCAAATTGTCGATCAGCCGGCGTTGGCGGATCTGTGCCCCATTTATTTCGTAGATTGACAGATAAACGACATTTTTATATAGTGACACACATTCGTTTGTTTTGCACAACAATATGAATGGGACGAAACTATCGGAAGCAGAAGTGCTTTAAATGAACTGTGGAAATAGATTTGAAACAACTTATGGTTGCTATGGTTAAATCCTAAAATCAAATTGATGGCTATTAATCAATAGTTAACTTTAGGACGGCCACGATTATATTGTCTTTTTTATATGGTCATGGTGGATTAAATAAACTTTTTATTACAAAAAAAGTAACTGAAATGTTAATATTACTATATTAACGCGAAAATAAAAAGTAAATACATATTCCATTCTACAAAATGCAAAAAACGTTTAAAGAAACAATAAAATGTTAATAACACTTATTTACTATTAAAAAAAACAAAAAATTATAAGTATTTAAGGTATGTGAGTGTCAATTAAACACTTGGGAGTTCTTACTCCGAACCGGTTCCGACGTAGCAACAATTAGGACTTCCTGTGCACAAGGCTCCTGGGCGTGCGCACGCCCACCGTCTTCTGTGTAATAACGTTCTATAAATTACTAGTATGTGGGTATTTATTTCCATTTATGTATGAAGCTATTATCTGTATTATTAATATATTGTTGCTAAACAACTATCGTTTTATTGTAACCCGCTCTACATTTAAATGTCTACTAGTTAAAGTCATCTTGGTTAATTAACTATATTAATAAAGAGAATAAATTGTATAGTGGAGCAGGTATAGCCAGGTGATAATGTGTGTTGTTTTCTAGGCTGGATTCGAACCCACGCGTTTCTACGACAGTTTCGAAATCATTTCTTATAATAAATATGCAATTTCGGCACCCTATTAGCAAATATAATTATTTTTAAGTATTGTACTGGATAATTGATCTCAACAAATCAAAACTGAATGGTGGTCATTGAGTTATTGTACTGTCAGCAGCTGCGCCTGCGGCACAAGAATTTATTATCAAAATATGTATGTGTTGCGTACTTTGTTCAACAAAACGTTCGTAACATTATGGTTCGACGAACAAAGTAAAGTTGTATTAACTGTATTATACAAAAATTAAAATATATAAATATAAAAGTATACAAATAAAATATACAAGTACAAAAACAATACGAATGCTATTTAATTTTGTGTCTATTTTGTTTAGCCTTCTTATTTCAACAAATAAAAAAATCTAATACGAATCAAGTGTAACAACCTGTCTTGTCCTTATACTATAAGTATTTTACCCAATACAGATAAAAATGTTGTACGATTGCTAGCCAGGTGGAGAACGCCGAGCTATAACAATTTATCTTAACAACTTTAGGCTTGAATATTAATTATATTCGATTTTTTTCTGAAGTAGGCATTCACGTGAAAGAATTCTTTTATAGTAGTTCATTAAGTTTAATGTCATTGATTCTATTATTACTAAATTCTTGTACTAAACAATTAGCACCCCTCGTAAAATAATGTATTATTTATTGTTCTTTATAGTGTTGAGTTCGACGTGACAAAGTGATTATTCCTTTGTCGGACGATAAATTTTAACGTGTTTGTTTTTCTATACGGCGTTTCCGATTTACATATTATTCATGAGCCGACCTTCCGTGTTGATGCCAAGAGAGAGAATATCTATCTTTTTGAATACATTTTGTAGCTTGTGAAAGTGAAACTTTTACTGATTTTGTTAAAAATATAATACAAGATTTTCCAACTTTATACAGGGGTCTTATTTGATATCATTATTATATATTTATTTATATCTTATATTGCCAGATCTAAATAGTTATTTGTAGAACAACGATCGCTATTTGAATTTAAAATATTCTGCAATTAACACAAGATCTGTTTTAGCTTCATCTATAGCTGTAACTGTAGCATTATCCCGACTAAAGCATAGAAGGTAGACACTCCATTGCCTAATTAACGCCCAATTTCAAACTTTGCTCGATAAGTGGTGGAACTCAACGCTATGCTGCCTTGTTTCCAGAAAGAGGAATCGAAGAAAAAATCTCCCGAGCGCGAATCGAACCCACTACCGTCTTATTTACTGCCAAACGAATCTGTCAATTAAAATATATCAAAATAAACATTCATGAAAATAAAAAAAATATAAACAAATTAGTACGTTATTTATTATTAGTCCTAATACTGTTACAACAGACATAGACGTAGATGTACCAGATAGATCGATCTAAAAGCAAAATAGAACCGGTCATTCTCCGAACATAAAATTTCTTTGGTTCATTCACCGGGAAGCATTAAACTCAATTGGTATGCTGGATGTGATGAAAAATATCATAAAAATATATACGATTTGAATGTACCTAAAATATTTTAATAAAAAATAATAAAATTATAGAAACGAGATAATGTTTCGTTTCTAAGCAATTATTATAAGCGAGAAATACTCTAACATGTCATTATGAGTCTTTTTATCCTCTTATAAGAACAGTCTCGACAACCAACTAACAACAAAGGTAAAATAACTTCACATTATTATAAAAACTAAACTCACGCAAGCTACATAAGCACATATTTACTATTCAAAACAGTTTTAAAAAGGAATTGTCCCAGACGATGGAGCACTAATTGTGAGTACGTTCACAATTTTTATTCGCACTAAACAAAGAGTTCTTGAAACAGCCAGGTCTCGAGGATTCGGTACGAATCCGGCGACGGAGTGCAAGTCATGAGTTTATTTATCGGTTGTTGACTTCCATGTTGAACTACGGACGTAGCGGTTAAAAAAAATAATTATTATTCTATAAATACAAGTTTTATCTAAATGCTCACAACTTAAATGTTATTAGAGAAACAGATCAACCAATCTAAATTTCTAAGTATTTTTCAAATACAATTACTTTGTATTATTTGAATATGATTATGTTTCTGCCAATATTTTATTTTATTCAGCTGTTATTTCTATAAATATAAATATTAATGTAGTTTTTCATCATAAGCTCACATATTGTGTAGCGGTAACGAAAAAACTGGTTAAAATATAATTTCCGCTTCTCACGATTCTAGTAGTATTATAAATGAAGGCAATTTCCCTAATTAACATAAATAAATAATTGTTCTCTGTGCCACATTTATTACGTTTGCGGTGACATTCGAAAATTAACATACGGATTGTGTAAAATAAAAGTAGATGTTTCCTAATTAACGATGTGATGTTGCTATGTGAAGTCACAAGTTTGAACTTACGGCTGTCTAGAATATGAGACTAAGGAGCTCCAACTCCCGTTATGCTAACATGGATTACCATAAAATTACTCAATTATATATACGGTGCTTTACCATAAGAAACAGACAACGAAAACACATATACATATATCTCAAATCAAATTGATCGAAGGTCGAAACTATTAGTACAAAAATTTATTGATCCAGTTTTCTTGGTTGGCAAACTAACCTATAAAATTGAAAAATTTACAAGAAAATCTAAAGTATGAGACCTAGAAATTCCCATCAATTGAATCTACTTTATAGATCTAACTATCAAGACCTTGTTTAATGGGACACTATGACCTATATTACAATTAGAGGAATTGTGTCAAATATTCCAAGGCAGATAGATAGGCTGATGTCATTATAGAATACTTCATAGTGATACAATGGATGTGAATTACTTGAATATACAGTATATAAGCACAAATAGAGAGCACAGAGTAACAAGTCACTAAGTTCTCTACGGCATTTCTTAGTGTTAAGACACTCCGTTATTCATGTACCGTTCAACTTTCAATTTGTTTGTGTTGTGTAAGAGTACTCAACGATGTGCTTTAATCGACAAGAAAGGACACTAAATAACTTACTCCTCCCAGAGAAGATGAAAACCACAATGTAAATTATCATAAAAAAATGCTTTTAAGAATTGAACCTCATGTAAGACAAGATAATATCTTCATTTGCACCTCAACTACTACTGCACACGAGATGCTCAACAAGCTATTGTTTGTGGAAATCTTCTTGCGGTTATGAAAGTAGTATGGTGGAAACAGAATCCTTGCCACAAGATTTCTAACTGCGAATTGAGATACTCGAGTGAGAGGTTATGTGATAAAAATAATTTGAATACAAGATTTTTACAAAAATATATGCAATTTTTTTTATAATCATGTTTTATTATATATTGTATTATTTCTTTATAATTTCTAAGAATAATTTAAAACACAACACTATTGTATAAAATGTAACCTATATAAAATAATGTACTTTATTTTATATGGGAAAAAATATAGAGATACCTGTTAAATATTAATATTTATATTAGCTGGAACAAATTAAAAATATTAATTATAAGTAATTAATTAGTGAAACTACAAAGGTTATTGAGCAACGTGATTGACAATACTCATCACGGCAAGCACGCAGTATCCCATATCTATACGAACAATTTGTTCGCCATTACACATAGGATATTTATGATAATAATAATCTGTTTAATGTTTATGAGGCCGCCGTGGCGCATGGACACAAACGTGTGACAGTAACGCGACGGCTGTGGCTTCGACTCCCACTCGAGGAGATGAAATATTTAATATTTTCATTTCTACGCTCTCGTGTCAGAGCACGGCATTGAGTTTCGCCACTAAACACGCAGTGTCTCTAGTAAATTCGGCGAAAAGTGATGAGCGGAGTGTCTTAACACAAGGCTCTCTCTGCCTATCCTGTTACACGCGGTATACAGCGTAAAGCTGAAAACATGCCTACACAACATGCTCAGCACTGGGTGCCTTACAAAATTTAACAATTTTTTAATTATATTACAACATTGTTTTGAACGCTCTCGAGGGCTTCTCTGTTATGCGAAGTGCAGGATCAAGGATCATTACAACTAATGAAACAAAAGAAGATGAAGTATCATTGTCATGTTCAAGCATTGTAGGAAGTTAGTTTTAGTACTTAATGTTAATTTAACATTGTAAAGTGTAGTGAAAATGTAATAAGTGAATATCATTTAAACTGGTTCAAATAAGCACACTATTTCAAAAAGTCAAGTATATCTATATAAAAATAAATGAAAAAAAAGGCTTTTTAATTAAGTAAAAAGAAAGCTCAGAGATTAAAGCCTCATTAGAGACAAAACGAGTCGGATTGAATAGTTGGATATAACGTCTCTTTTCAAACGGTTAACTACCGAGGGAACTGCTTGCAATAAGGTCAATTTGCGACCTTTAGAAGCTTTTTCAAAATTAGAACTTTATAAAGGTGTTCATTGAACTGTAGAAAACCGTAAACAGATTTCAATGGGTGATAAGTCAGCGCATTAACAGTTAAATACAAATAATAATCAAAAATAAATAGTTAGGAAATCTCTAAATTAGTTTGTTTTAGATATCAATAAAATTAAAAGTAGGTGTATTTACTTGATTATGATACGAAATGACGTACAATACAATGTATTTGCAAATTATATTATAGTTTATACAGGGGGCGTAGAATTGGGCCGTTACTACTATTTCTGTCCGTCAAAATGTCACGCAACGGTTGCGCAAACGCACGCCTCTTGCGATACTGTAAAGTGGGGCTCGTATTTAAAAATTGATACTGAGGTGACTTATTAATACTTTATCTATAATAATCTATAACAGTGACGTCATCGTGGCCCAGTTGGTAGAGAAACTGGTGGGACACACGATAAAAAAGATGAGAGTTTTACACTGGCGGAACTCAACGCCGCGTTTTAACTCGACACCAGAACAAAGGAATGAAAATAAATGTAAATATTTTATTTCCTCGAACCCACAACCAATTGGTTTTACAGTCACACTTCGTGCCCCTGCGCCACGACTGGCCTCAAGATTTTTCTATTAAAACTTCTAATCTTCCTTTCTCAAAAATCCAGACTCAACAGACGATAAGATCAGATCGGCTATAATGGGATAACTGCGCTGAGTCTAGACAAAGTCAAGACAGGGCATAACTTGAGATCTAAAACCTAGATAAAGACTTTATTACACTGCAAAGAGTGGGCAGAGACCGTGACCTTAAAATTGCTTAAAATTTTACTCCTTTTACTTTCAACTGTGATAAAAACATTATTTAAGCAAATTGTATTTCAGTTACTTTAGTTAGTTTTAATAATAAATAAATCGAAATTTGAATGATGATGTTTTTTAATTCAAAGATAATTTTTTTTACTTTTTACTTTAATGAAAACTGCTTACACCTATGTTGAAGCATTCTGTATGTCATGTCGCAACCATGAAGATCTATTTACCTGAAACAAAAAAGAAATATACATTTAATATTTACTTTTCTAGGATTTCATGATTTTTTTTTGGTTTTAAAGTTTTTTTTTAATGTAATCATTTTAAGCTAATTTATAATGGTTTTTTTTTTTAGCATCACGCTGTAGTGCGCACACGACAGGGTAGGCAGAGGGAATCTAGTGTTGAGAACCTCCGTTCACCACTTTTAGCCGAATTCTGGGGCGTGTTGAGTAGCGGAACTCAACGCTGCACTTTACCGCAGTTAATTTATAATGGTAATATACATATATACATCAGCAAAAGTTTAATAAAAAATTGAATAATAAACTTAAGCCCTCAAAATGACCTCATATTTAATAATTTTACCACGCAACTTTTCACAAGCAGAAGCAAATAATTCGATTTTTTTGATCCTCTATAAATGAACAGTAGACAAATTTAATACAAATGCCCTTTTTTGCCAAAATTTATCGAATTTCCAATTAAGCCTATATAAGTTTTCATTAATAAATATATATTTACTTTAAAACAACACGAAACAAACATAAAAAGTAAATTAATATATTGGATTTTTTAATTCATATTATGTAAATCATAATCATAAAATTTGTTAAGTTCGTACGCATTGCTATGAGCAAACACTACTCGTATTTACACAAACATAGTAAAATATATTTGTCTAAGTTATTTTCACAGATTCATTAATTAAGATTTCTGAATGAAATGCAAAATATCGATTACATCATCTTTTTGTCGAATAAAATTGCCGTCAAAAGTACTGTGGACTGCGTACAAATGAACATGACGTCCGTTTCCGTCTGTGTACAGCGCACGCGCATACATATAATTTCAAGGAAATTATCTATTTATATACAAATTTTATAATTAAATATTTTTTTTATATCGAATAGTATTATGAATGTCAATATTATGATAATTTTTTTGTTTGCTAAGGAAATATATACTTTTTTTGGTAGAAATTTCGAATTTACAAATACATAATAATAAATACAGTTACTTTAATAAATGTTTCTATAATCTAAATATATATATATATATATATATATATTATAATAACATATAAATATATAAAAATTTTAATAGGTGCCCGTACTATACAGCTTACTAACAATTGATCAACGCGACGTTTGATTGACACTGACTGGTCGCGGAATACGATATCCGTTTTCAATATGACGCACGTATGATTGTTAATAATATATTTATGCGTATCACGAACATCTATAATATCTACAATGAGTATTCAGTGACACATATATAGACAATATACACGTATTAATAAATATTAAATTCTAATAAACACTATTTATTAGAAACTGTGAAACGTACTTAAAAATATTGAAATCTCTGTAATTTAAGTATACAACGCACCCTTAATGAAACAAACAGCTTCGGATGCACAGCAAGCAAATCAGTAGTTAATGTATACTGATATTATGTTCACAAAAATATTTACAAATTATTTCAAATATACAGTGATTATTAAAAAAAATATTAGTTAATATGTATCATGTATATATTATCATTTCGTTTAGACTTTTATCACGGGTCTCTATCTAAAAAGTAACACAATACAATAAAATACACAATAAAAATCAATATTCTGTACGTATATTCTGTTATACAAACCGGCAAGGCTAGATGATTGAAGCAAATATTGCTTTTGGGAGTTGCCAATAAACAAACAATCGATTTTGTTGATTTAGCCAACTTTGGGAAGTCAGAAAAATGTCTATATTATTAGACAAGAAAATTTGTCTATATTATTAGAAAATCTATTATATTTGTTACGACAAAAGTCTCATTTTTTCTGTTCTCGTACGAACTTCTTGAAATTCTGTGTGCTCCTCTACCAAGCTTACCAAAGAACTTATTTTCGAAATTATAACTTTCTAACTTCAGTGGTTTCGGTTAAGCGTTTTTTAGTTATTAATAATAGATAGACTGTATAGATGATAATTGTGAAAACAATAATCACACCAAAAACAGCCAGAAGCTCGCCGAAGAGGCCAGTTTTGGCGCAGGGGCACAGTGTGACCCGGTTGTGGGTTCGATGCCCACTCAAGGAAATGAAGTACCTATTTATTTACATTAATATTTGCATTCCTTTGCCTCCAGAACTCGGCGGAAAGTGGAGAACGGAGTGTCATAACATTAGGTTCTCTCTGCCTACCCTGCTGTGTGCGGGATACTGCGTGAAGCCGATTTTTTATTTATGAAATGTAAAAATGGGAGACAAGGTCAAATTATTAAGAATATTTTTTCATTCTACCTAATAAATTATGTAGTAAAAAGCCTTTAACAATTATGTGCCATTCATTATGTTTAACCACAATGACAAAAAACCTATTTAAATATCATAGCCTTAAAAATACTTATGTGTTTACTCTAAAATATCCACTTAAGTTATTATTAAAGAAGTCCAGGGAACACCGCATACAGCAACAACATCAATCACGCATAATTCCGGCGATTGTCTCAAACCGGACGGAACTGGTAACGCATTTATTTTTAAAGTTCTTTGTGATCAAATTTCTTTGATCGTTTTAATACTCACATAAAATGTTTTTGATTTGTGGGTTTTGAAAGTTTGTCGGTGTAAAAAGTTAAATAGTTGCAGCCATATAAATAAATAAATAAACCTAAATGCTTATGTTACGAAACACCGGCAAATCGTGTACGTTTATGCTATAATAAAATTAGATTTATACTTAAAATGTAGATTAATATAAAATACAAGACTAAATAAAGATAGCCCACGTGCACGCAGTCTCCACGATTAAATTAATCAGAAACAGGTGCGCGTTGCAACAGAGCTGACTAACTGTGTCGGGCATAATAGCTTTCTTACCTTACATTTTATTTCAGAGGTGATATTAATGATGTTACGAAGTAATAAGATTTATTACTAACTCTAGTATTGAGGTCATCACTGCGACTGTAAATACGAGGGTTGTGAGTTCAATTCCCGCTCGGGGGGGAATTAAATATTTAATACTTTCATTCTCTTGATTTGGTAACACAGTACGCTCGTAAGCGCGGCGTTGCGTTCCGCCACTGAACATGCAATGCCTCGAGAATTCGACGGAAAGTGGGAAACGTGTGACGTCAGTATTCCAGGTTTCATCTGCCTACCCTACTATGTGACGGAAACATCGAGAAGCTAAATAATGATCATAATAATAAAAGATTAGGTTCATATATTTTAAGGTAGAAAGGCAACCATTGTCTTGGTTTATCTTAAAATAAGTAGGTTAGATAACAATTTATGAATATTTTTCTCGTTTCAAATATTTGTATATTTACTCTAGACGGATATCGCACCTCCTATCACCGTTATGCTAAGCGTTGATAAATTTGATACTTCGATCCATCAAAAAAATAAAATCTTGTTAAAAACGATAGGAGAAAAATGACAAATAATAATATAAGAGCTAAATGTATATTTTTCATATTAAAGATGTCTTTTATTGCTAAGAATAACCATTGAATTCATCAAAAGCCAATTGCACCCGCGACCACCGTCCTATTACGGTCAAATAAATAAATGTGCCTGCGATTATATTAAGATAGTACAAAACTATTAACAAAAATATAACTTACCAAATGAACATTAGGACCATTTTAGTTTGTAGTATTTGAATTAATGACACTTTATGAATAGTCCGATTTGATATGACAAAGAGCTGCAACAAATTGGTGGAAGCATCACTTGACCATTTCTGTTATCGTGTCCCAGAATAGACACAAGAGTGAGCATTGCAGCATTGCAGACATAACTTTATTTTTAGAAGGCCGTGGTGGTGGCATCAGAGCGAAGAAATGAAAATATTAATAAATAATAATTCATACTGCTGAGTAAGAATCGAACCCACAACCATCACGTTAACAGCCACACGCTAGTGTGGCCACTGCACCACGTTGGCCTCCTTACGAAACTTATTAAATTATTTAAATATTTAGATTTATAAATTGTTTTTTAATGTTTGCCTTGAATAATTCTTAAATAAGCAGATTTTTAACGATTAACATTACCTGCTATCGTAACCAGAAAGAAGATTTAATTAGTCTTTTTGTAATTAAAAAAAAAAGTAATTAACTTACAGGCTATAATATGCAAAATTACGAATAGCAATTTAACCATTAAAAATAAAAAAAATATTGCAGCTTCTATATTTTTTCTTCTACTTGTATGGGTTCATACAACCGGCAGTATAATGCCTTAATGTATTCTAAAAACGTGAGTAAACCGTATATTACAAAATTAGCATAAAGAATAGGTTCGTCTTCTCTAGAATTATATTCTTGATTTTATTTTGACTTCAATTAAACTGCCTTTTGAACTTTAGAACTATATTATTAAAGGATGAATAATTCCGAGGCCGTCGTGGCGCATGAGCACAAGTAAGTGACTATAAAAGCGACGGTTGAGAGTTCGATTCCCACTCGAGTAAATGAATTATTATTAGTTATTAATATTTTCATTTTCTTAACTTTAGTAAGAAGGCAAAGCGCAATATCGAGTTCCGCCACTCAATACGGTATGCCTCGAAAATTATGCGGAAATTAGGGAAAGGAGTGTCTTGAGGAGGGCACTAAGATGCTTCTGCCATACCTGCTATATGCGGTATACAGAGGCAAAAAAAATTATTCCTTTGTCCATATGTCGCAGGTGTTTATAGAAGCACTAAAATAGTGTCGGGTTACGAATATAAAGAAACCTGAACCTGAAAAACTAGCAGGTTTATATTTAAAATAAGTTATAAAGAATTATAAACAGGTATATTTATTTTTACTTTATTGGTATTTAAATTCAGTAACATAATAATTTTAATCATAACATTATCAAATCATCAGAGAAAATAGTCATTGACTAGTTTCTAATAAACTATGATTTGACCAAAACATTTTTTGTTTAATAAATGTAATACAACTTAAAAGAAATAAATACGTATATTCGTAGTAATTATTAATTTTTACATACTTTATTAAATTTATCATACGAAATAATATTATTGCAACGATGCCGAGAAAACAATTACGTTTCTAACTTAGATTTCGTTGGGACCTCGAATCATGACGCGATTCGTGACTGAACGGATGAAATAAACGTTATGCCCATTAAAACAGTGGTTTTCAATTATTCAGCCTTGGATGCAATTTTCATATTTAATACTAGTTGATTTGCTGTTGAATACAATACTAGAGACTTACGAGAAGTAAGTAAATAATAAGATTTTAAATAAATAAATAATTTACGTAAGCCCAGAAAACTTTCTTAATATTGCTACTAATTGAATATTAAATATTCAGAGAACCAGTTGGTTTATATGTTTGTATTGTATATAGTTACGTCTTGCGCTGCGTTTGCTTAACAAAAGGCAGAAAGATATTTTTCTTTTACTTTTATTGACTACGAATTTCTAGCGATATACCAAACTTAATATGCATTTAATGTAACTATGAGAACAATGAGGAGAACAGGCGAAAGATGGATCAAGATGTCTTTTTAAGAACGTATTAATAAAATCAAACGCCATATTATTAACGATAATTGCTTTATAATCAGCGACTTAACTCCTTCAAAGACCTCGCATAATGATTTCCCAATTCATATGTGAAAAACAATAAACTGACCAAATAAAATCAGCACGTACCTATCTATTGTTATCTAAAGATACTATATTTTGAAATATATTATTTTAAAGATAAACAAAAATATTAGTACTATCATGGCGCCGTTAGGAAGTGTATATGCTTTAGTTGTCCTTTGGCTAAAGGTTTATTTTAAAATATAAAATAATTTCTGGTTGACAAAAAGATGGGTTGAAAAGTTAAGTTTTGCCACTAGATCAGGCAGAAAGTGCTTAAACAATTTTTAACAATAAGTTCCTTTTATCTAGCATTTCACTAAATAGCAAGAAGTAGTATTGACTATTAACGCTAAAAAACTCCATGTATTATAGCATGTTTCACCAATAACTATACAAAGAAAATAATCAAAGAGTTTCTTTATATATACTAGCAATTATTTTTGATCAGATTTTTGCTGTCATGTATAACATGGTACGTTTACTTTACTTTTACTAGACAAAAACCAGACCAGTATTTGAGCTTAGACATTGATCCCAAAAATCCGTTACACCCAGAATTGTGAACGAGAGCAGGCCAATTAACGGCTTTCTTTCATATGCTTTGTACTATTGAGATATTATGCATTACGCCTACAATTCGGAACCGGGTCGAATAGTTGGCTTAAAAATGCTATTATATTCAACGACCTAGTAACCAGTTCTTTATCGACTACCATTTATCCTTACAGTATATTATTACCTACTATGTAATTATATCTATATGTCTGCCAATAAAGAAAATAATAAAATAAAATATTGAAGCCTTTCATTTTTTAGAAGTATCTTTAGTTTTGAAATGGGTTATTTAAATTAGTCAATTTCAAAGGCAACTAACTGTCGCCTATTTTGTTAACAACTATCAAAGGAAAAATTTAAAATTTATTCTGAATTCATGTTTGGACATTATATGCAATTTCCAATGAAATTCTAATCTAATATAAACATAGACGACTAAATCAATAAATTAAAACGTCAAGTTAAAACAATTCCGCTAGTACTATAAAATGGCTAAAAACATATATTTATAAAAAGATACATTTATCTTATAAATCTCAGTAGTTACGCGAAATACCGCGGTGGTTCGGTAGCGTCAAGTGATCCACAAAGCTAGCGGATTGGAACGTGTCGGGTACAAGTAACGCAATATACACCACTTTGTAAGGTTAAGGTACGCAATAATAAAACGATAAAAACAAGAAAATTTGCTCCTTCAATTACATTGACATACTTTAATAGTAAAAATTTGATTTCTCATGATTTTTAAAGAACATCGGTGTTGTAAAACTGTCGGAATACCTAGTTCAAAATATTTTATATTTTTACCTATATTATTACTATGTTTCAATCTACTTTCGAAAGTAAACTAGCGTCACGCTGTATCCCACGCACACAGCAGGGTAGGCAGAGGGAGCTAGGCTCCCTAGGAGGAGAGGAGGAGCTAGGTGTTAAGACACTTCGTTCTCCAATTTTCGCCGAATTCTGTAGGTATTGCGTGTTGAATGGCGGAACTCAACGCCACGATTTGCCTTAATACCAGAGCGAAGAAATAGAAATATACATTTAAAATATTACAACTCCTTGAGTGGGGATCGAACGTACAACCAGTCGATTTTACAGTCACACTTTGTGCTCCTGCGCCACGTATGGCCTCATAATATTGGAAGCTTCAATTAAATGTGTAATTAGGCACTAAAATCTCTAGGTCTTCAGGTCTAGGTTCCACAACACACTGTAGACACGTGGTGCTGACGTGTATTCATCTCTAACAACAAAAGACAGTAAAACTATCGGCAGTGTCAATCAAGCGAGGGGCACAGGTCGTGTGGGCTTGGCATTAACCCACTTCGAAGCCCGTGGGAGGCCGTTCTAAATGTATGATTAGAAAAAATATAAGCGTTCAGTTTGCTATGAACGCCACAATGGTTTAAGAATAAGCGCGACATTGAATTAACTAAACTCGACTGCAACATAACGTCGTGGGTGTAAATTATAGCGTACATCATGTCCTAAATCGTCATCGTATAGATAAATTGGTCAGTGGGACATACTTTCTAACAAAAAATTATTGTATTATAATTCAACGAATAATTGCAATATTTTATTGTAAATACATTATCCAGCCTGATGGTTTTAGGAGGTTTGAAATGAAATATTTCTAAATTTGATTGTTGAATTAATATGTATCATAGTTGGTTAAATGATATTGCTAATATTTTTTTATTATTTATGAACTAATAGTACTATAATGTAATTCGAATTTTATGCATAAAACGTAATAAAACTTCTCGACGTAGATTTTCTTTGAAAATAGCATCAATGCCATTTAAACATTTAACAAATTCTAACTGCTCTTGCATTCTTAAAACATTAAATCCCATTCGCAAAATGCACGAGGACCATTTTCAACTTTAAAACAATGCAGTAAAAACTAAAGATGGAAAATTCTTCATCGCGTGTTCTCAAATATGTGATGCTTATAGAATATACAGTTTCAGTTAATTTACATTGAAGCAACTGAAAGGCACCCAGTTAGAGTAGTAAAAAGTATATATGATAAATAATGGCTTTAAAGATTTCGTTTTTATTTATTACTGAGAAAGTTTGTATTCTTAATTAAAAATGTTATTTTGAGTATAAACTGTATTAACTGACGGTTTGGTACAGAATAAGTATCCAATAAAGCATATTTTACTGATCGTTAAAACTTGAATCATAAAATACCTATATGAATGACGCTTTTGAGTACAAAGTAACTGTTAAAATATAACACAGTGCCCAGAGAATTAAAACCATTATTTTGATATTACGTGATTCAAGAAACTTTGGACACAAGCCAATTTTCAGTATCAGTAAATGTATATGTATAGTCTAACGTTGAGGATAGAAAAATAAAACGAAGAGGTGATTTTTAATTGATTAGGTAAAACTTGAAAACTTTATTCAATTAAAACAAAAACTTTTAATTACATAACATTTGTATAGCTACTAAAAAAACCAATAATGTACACTAAAACAAAAAGTAAAGAATATGACATGTAAACAGACAAACAGCACTCGACCATAATTAGGCCGATCCCCGCGGTACCGTAAACTGAACGACAAATATTTGGACGTTGCGATGATTTCGCAATTCGCACGCTGAATATAGGTTATCAAGTTATATAAACCTGATAAGTGAGTTTGCAGTGATAACAGCCACAAAATAAACAATATCATAGATAGGTGAATCTTAGGTAAATTTTTAAAGGTCGTTCACTCATAATTACTCAAGTACAGTGGAAAGAAAGACTTAAGATTTTTATTGTTGTTTTTATTTTTATGACTAAGTGCTTCATATTCGAGTTTGTTGGCCTTTTTAAATTTAGAATATAATGTCTACAATGTGCAGCAACAAGAAAACCGTTGTAGAATCTCTTATTTGTTTGCCTATTGTATTCACAAATTGAGGAGCAGTTAACAAAAAATTGATTGAACAATATGATATAAAAAAAGTAATTACTACCGCTAATTTACTTTTAAATATTCGTTTTTTCAAAACAGAAAATAATATTTGATCACTATTAAAATTCCGAGACAAAAAAAAGTCACTTCACTCAATGCTCAAGTACTTCACAGCTTTCGTTCAGCCTAATATTCCCTTTCCTCGCTCAGCGCTTACATAATCTCATTTTGAGTACAAATTTAACGTCATAATTACAATTTCATAAGGCTACGCTAGGGGATTGCTCGATGGGTTAATTAATAGCTCACGTGTACGCCTGGGTATACCTACCTACATCTTTATAGAATATACGGTTAATAGCGTGTGCTCAGCTTTGTAGAAGCTCTCGAGGAAAGCTCTTTGAACTTCTTAAACCCTGCAGATTATCCTGAATGAGAGGTACTTAAGGCGGCACTATGGTGTCTCGAGGAATAGAAAAATACAGTCCGGCTTGGTACAGATGGAAAAGTTAAAATAGTGTTACTTTGGAAAATATAGCCTAGACGTACAACAGAAATTTAACTCTTTAGAACAATATAGTGAGAGTACAAAGGTGGCCTTTGCGTACCTGAGTAAAGTAGGTCATCGCCTGGTGGCAGCGGGATCGATGGCACCACGCAATGAGATACCGCGAGGTTGTTGCACTATAATATTTGTTTTTCCATTTACAAGTATCGGATCGTTGGCTTTTTATACGCGAACAAAATTTAAACACAATTCATCGGACGATGGAGTTATCCATATTAATAATAATGAACCATTATCCGACTTTAGGACAAAGACCTTTACCTCAACTTTTCAATTTTTATCACGTACGTTTAATGCGTCACATTTTAATATGTTCGTTGGCCGAGAACTTCTGTCTTGACATTAAAAAAATCGAAGGCTACTTCAAGGCACTGACAATTGTTTGCCGAAGAAAACAATAAGTTATCTTAGCCCTTTGTAACTTACGTTTAAGTAGTATTGTTGGTATTTTGCTATTACAACTAACTACTATCTTTTTGGACACATTCATTAATATAAATGTTATCACTAAATTAAATTAGAATATTCTTACTATTTTGTAACAGGGTAAGTAATATAATTAATACGTAATTAAATATTTTTGGTACCTTCACTAATCGACAAATATTTATAATATTGTTTATCCATTCATTTATACTAATATAATAAAGCTGGATGCTTCGTTTAATTGAAGGTCATCACAAGTCTTCTGGTACAAATTAAAAAAATATTTTTAATCTGATTGTCCATTTATTGAGGAAAGCTAGTACCTATCTGTACTGTGTTACCTGAAGCACTTAGCATGTAGGTGAATATATTATATAATCATGCGAGAAGTCGAATTTAAAAATATGTTGTAAAGTACGCCAAACCTAAATCAAATCAAATTTACATTAAATATTACTTTATAAAATCATTACTCGCCTTCAATAACTATGACTAATTTACGCTGGCGTTAATACGTATCAATCATTAAGAAAATCTATTCAATTAGCCTCATCACATACATTTTCATAGCATACGTTGATTATACAGATAAAACAAGCTAACCCAGTGACTAGTAAATAGCAAAACAAGGCTGTCAGAGAATGGAAGATATTATTGACATCGCTACTTGCGCAATACTGTTTATAATCAAGGTTACTGCAACAATCATGCACAAAGAGCTGTTAAAAAAATCCACGGGCTTCGACTTAATTAAAGTTTTCCTTGAAATGTTTGAGATTTAGACGAAATTAGGCGATGTGAAATCTAAACAACAAGTACTTAAATGTGAAAATACGAAATCTTGTTTGTTAGTGGATATAAAATTAACGAATATACTTTAAAAATTTCATCAAGCTTTTAAGTAAGAACAAGGTTTTAAAAAACGTTAATATATAATGTAAATAGAAAAAAATATAAGAAAAACACTATGACCTAAAAGTTAATCCTGTGCAATCGCGTTGAGACTTTCCAAAAAAGAACAGAGATTGAGATCGCAAAAGCTTAAAAGCTGAGCCCAAGGCAACTTCAGAGTTTCACTTAAAGTCTTCGACTAGATGGAGCTAGTTGCGATTTCTTTAACGTAAACTTGTCTGCATTTCAACTTGCATAGCAACAAAGTACTAAAGGCTTCCAGATAAAAATAGCTCGAGATTGCCTCTTGGGTTATTTTTAAATGGAGACTAAAATTGTTTTTAATTAAATATCATTGAAAATTCTGTATCTTTATTAAAATTGATAAGATCTAAACTGTTAATGTTTACTTGAACTTTGATTTTAAATTTTATTTCCAAAAATAATCTTATATCAGATAAGCCGGTTCAAATACAACTAGCACTAAAATAAAATCCAACATTAACATTATTATAAAACATTTAGACATCGAATTATATACAAGGCAACGTTACATAAACAAGGTAGCGTACCGTGTGAAAAAATTAAACGTTTTAGCTTTAAGAAGAGAAGCCGTTACAGTTTCACAGAGACCACATCACCTGTTCAACAATATACACCTCGTTACCTAATCCTTCATTAGCGAATCTTAGCGTGTCTATTTTCAACGTTCGTTAGTATAATTAGTTGGCCTGTTAGACATTGTTAGACCGATAGCCGCTTACACTACGACCTTATTGCGAAGAAAATGTCCGCGTTTTACCATGTGTCGTTCCGATTTTAGATCGACAGTGTTATAGTAGTAGTACTTATACACTGTACTCTACATTTGTTACTATGTTACATAGAGCGTAAGAGATACATTTCTAGACGTGCGCCCTAATTTAACCTCGGAGATCTTGATCTAGTGAAAACTGAAATTGTTTTTTTTAGCTTCCTGCTATATTTCGCATATAGAAGGATACATAGAGGGAACCTAGTGTTGAAACACACCTTGATGGCAGAACGAAGAAATGAGAATATTAATAAATAATAATTTATACTCTCGGGTAGCGATCGAACCCAGAACCGTCGTCAGTCACAACCTTGCGCCTCTAAACCATGACGGCTTCAGAATGTCTATTATTAATAATAACAAATTCAGAAAATATAACATATTATTGAGCCACAACATAAAACACTAAATAAGATCACGCTAGCCCAACATTTACTTGTAACGGAATAACCAAACAGACATATTTATTTCCGTATATTGTGTATGTAAATACAGCATGCTATACAAATAGTGCACGTGCCGTGTTGTACATTGAAAGCAGTTTACGTTTCCACAGAGCTTGTCTCATGTTGATTGTTTGAGTGTACATTGGCGGAAGTGATATGATGAAGCGGATTTTAGTTAACCAGTATATTATTTTCTTTATCTTACATATCGAAGGACGTAGTGCAAAAACACTACGTCCTCCACTTTCCGCGCTTCGGGAATCTAGGAACCTACTTCCGAAAATTCATTGCGTGTTGAATGGCGAAACTCAACGCTGCAAGATAGATATTATGTGTATATAGGAAATCAATTATACTTTAAAATCACTTTACACTATAACAGGAAATATCGTACGCGAGAATCTGAATAATATTGTATACGATTACAATAATTAAAACGTGAAAGTCTAATAATAAAACTAATTAGATATTAATCGGCTAATACATTAGTAAATAATAAATTCTTTCTGTACTAATGTTTTACAAAATACATTTATAAAACAACATAATATGTCATTTTTAAAGTTTTGAAACTGTACTTCAGCACAAGATCACGCGAGGGTTAAGAAGGGGAGGGGAGAGTTAAGAAATAATTTTTAAAATTATTTATATTAATTATGAAGTTATTAATGCACGCCATGTCTCGAAAAATTATGCCTAAACATAGGGAACGGAGTGTCTTAACTCTAGGTTACTACTACGCCTACCTACTCTGTTATATGCGGGATCAGCGTGAACCTACATAAAAAAAAAAATCGCTCACCGCTTATAAGTTGATGTGTGTATCACGATTTGCGTAAGATGGTAAAATCGATAGGAGCCGTCGCGACCGTATGACCCAATTTATCTCGCAAGGACTGTGAATGTCAACCATTTTGGATACGATTTTCGGTAACGGGTCATTAGATCAGACAGTGATACAAGAATTGTTGATGTTTCATTTTTTTTTTCTGAAAATATATCTTATTTTTTTATATAAATCGATAACGTATAATGAAACATTTGCAACGCAAAAAGCAAAACTGAGTGTTATCATTATTACATTACTTTTACAACCTTTACGACCTAAATACGCAAAGATTACAGGTTCGATTTCCATTTGGATGAGAGTTCAATCTAGTAATATTTTTGGTATATTAGATAGAGAATTAATATATATAAAAAATACGCAAATCTAAAATATAAAAACAGACTGTTTTAAGAGATTATACGTGTTAATGCGAAGTGGATTCCACGTTAATGCGATAAACCTTCGTTTAGTTTGCAACTGTGTACCACCGCAATACGTCAGTGTCTCATGCAAAATATATTGGATTTGCATTTAATTTAATTATAAATACAATTTTGAACCGCATATGCTTTTACGTCTGCATAGATAACTATATGTTTTTTTTACCGTAAACAACTACAATGTAATTTCAAATTAAATTTAATGGGTGGAATAATTTTATGTAAACAGTTTCCGTATTATGCACAAATAACCAGATCGAAGAAATGAAAAGTACATAAATACAATTGTCGCGTTTAAAGCATCTATGCAATATGTTTTCCGTTATAAGCACTAAGGTAAATTTAAAAAATCTTATTATTCGATCCCCACTCGAGGAGATGAAATATTTACATAAATTTATGTTTCCATTTCTTCGCTCTGGTGTTGAGGCAAAGCGCGGCGTTGAG